>JBBYHO010000018.1:3538150-3553455 GCA_038382025.1 Adansonia gregorii
TAATTAAACATTAAACTTTTAAATCATTAATTAATTCATTTTTAATTAAATTTATCTTTTAAATTTACATTCATATTTATATTTTAAATAAATAATTATTTATGTTCATATTAAATAATTAATTTACGTTAATTAATACCTATTTAATTAATTTTTTTTATTGTTGTTATAGATATGATAAGAGTCAATAGCAAAGGTAGAGCTCAAAGTGATCATTCAACCTAATAAGGGGTTATATTCAACACTTTTAGAGTAGCTACCCTTGGATGTGTATCTAAGGATGCAAGGATGTTTGGCACAACTAAGCAAGATCAACCTCCTTCACTCATTATGCCTCCACCATGAAGGAATGACATTGATCAGTATTTCTCATCTGATCCTCAGAGTTGGAGATAAATGAGGATCAATCAATATTGTTGATACGTCGCTACCTACAACGACAATTGAAGCAACGAATCCTTTTGTTGTTCATCAGCTTGAGGTAGGTGTCCATATTATGCACTAAGGAGATAGGTTATAGGTCATACAAAGAGATTATCATCATCTACTAATCCTACTGATGGGTTTCGACTAAAAAACATGTAAGTTTAATAATAAAATTTTCACGATAACTTAATTATGATTAATTATTGTATCTTAACAACTGTCTCATTTTATTGTAGGATGTTTGTTGAGCCGACCGTAAAGACCACTATTACTCTATTGGTTAGGCAAAATTACTATGCACTGCAGTGACATAAAAAAGATCTTGACTGCAACGAAGGACCAGATATCTATAATGGTTGAGGTAAAATGTTAATTAAATAAGTTTACAATTAAGATTTTATTTATTTTCAAAACATAATCCATATTTATTATGTACTAATTGTAACTTTTTCTATTTAGGATAAATACCAGTGGCTTATAGAACAAACACTTATGGTACAACGATTATTCGAGGTCATCGAAAGGCACCAATTCAATAATATGATGAACACAAAATGCAACAATGCTTTAAAACTCTTTCAGACTACTCACATTAAAGATTGCAAGGGTTATTAATGCAATTGGTTCATAGTACCTATATGGTACCAGCTTTTTAACCTCTGGAGTTTAGATGCATGGAAGGCAAAATCCACATAGGCATTAACGAACAGGAAGATAGGAATAAAAGTTCCATCACCAAACACGCTAGTAGACTAGTTTCTTTTTTGTTGACTCAACAAATGATGATAAGTAATTAAATTATTTTAAATTATAGAAATTTAATTAAATTATCATTTCAAAATTAATTATATTATATGGGATTTGAAATATCAATTTTTTATTCATTTTAGTTACAACAGCTACTTTGCGAGCTAACTTCTTTGATGTCTTTATGCAGACTTATTGACATGCTGAGGTATTGAAGATTACGTCGACTGAAAGTATAATATTATCAACATAAGTGATAAAACTATTATAGATTTATAATAGTTTTTATTATATATTAAATACTAATTAATATTTTTTATTGCTTTTGTAAAAAAATTATGCTACGAATTTGTAGTAGCAATTTAAGGACGATCCGTCAGTGTATCTTAATTTTGAACTTTAAAGTTGATCTTAAGCCGTCGGAGGCGTGGAGACAACTCAGACACATGTCTATGGGTTTGAAACTAGGCCGAAGGCAGGCCACATTTTCTTGTCTGTTGGGGGATCATGATGTCAGATGCTGTGAGCTATAGCCGGATGACTTCTATCACTGCCCAACAAGCATCGCTGCCAAGACAACTGCCTGTAATGGATCCTGATTTGCATGAAAAGGTGGACAATTTGACAATTGTTTTGGTCTGATGTAGAAGGTTATGTTCATAATGTTGCAGGGCAAGAGAATTAAGAGCAACAAATTCTGCTGTAGCAGCAGATGCAGGTGACGCAAGAGCAATTGCAGCATACAAATTTCACAATTGTGCAGATCCAAGAGAATTGGCAGGCGCTTCAGCGACTCCTTAATGGATGGGCTACTGATTCTAACAATAATAGGCTTCTACCATTCCCTCTTCCACATCCATAGTGATGTATTTTTTGTATTTTTTATACAACTTTAGACATACAATTATATTTGTTATACATTTATGTTTTATTTAATTATATTTTATTTTTTTATATATTTACATTTTATTTAATTTTTATTTATTTATATTTTATATATTTATTATGATAAAAGCAATTTATTTTTATTTTGAAATTAATTATTTAACTTAAAAATATTTAAATATCAAATAAAAATAAGATAATAAATTTAATAAAAATAAAAATTTGAAAAGCATTTTCAATGATGAAAAATTCTGTCGCTAAAAATTATTTTTAACAAATTTTTTATTAGAAATAAATATTTGCAATGGAAAAATTCTGTTGCAGAAAATTATTTCCAATTATGATTTTCGATTGCTAAAAATTAGAGTTGAAAAAAACTAAACCAATGGTCGCACTGGTTGAACCACTAATCCTTGGTTCACCTATTGGTTCAACTACTTATTAATATTAAATAAATAAGAAATATAAAAATAATTCAAATTTTCAAAAAAAAAAAGAAAAAATAAAAGATAAGAAAAATTTTAAAAATTAAAAAATATAAATTAAATAAAAATAAAAAATAAATTCTAAAGATTTTAAAGGAAAATAAAAAAAATTCTAAAAGCAAAAAAAAAATGGTTCTATCGGTTTTTTTGGCTTTTAGTTTTTTATTTTTTAGCTGTTTCTGAACAGTTTGATAAAAATATGATTTATAAGATATCGTTGAACTGCCAAACTAACCTGTTCTCAGTTGAACTAGCTAGTCCTTTCTGATTTTTTCATCAATGCTAAAAATTTTAGTGATGGAAATATTTCATCGGAAATAATATATTTATGTTAGAAATAATTTTTTAGATGAAAAATATATGGCTGACGAAAATATTATCAGTAACTTTAAAGTGATGATTTGTTTTCAATGAATTTTTTGTCAAATTTTTTTTTTTCTAATATATAGCTTTTCTTTGAAAATTTTTCATTGAAAATAAAATTTTAAAGTGATAATTAAATAAGTTTTAATGAATGTTCCAGGTAACCAAAAACCTTGTTTGCAAATGCAAATCAATTGTCAGTATTGCCAGCAGTAACCTTGCTACTTAGACAATAATAAATAATAAGTTAATAATAATAATACATGGTTAGAAGTTCAGAATCTGAGCCCATCACTAGTGAATTTGGGACACTAATTTCATTTAGTCTTTCAACTACTTCTAGAACCCAGTGCTAGTCCTGGCTTTGAGCTTTGACACACTCTCAAATCAACACATGACCACCGTGCATGCTTGCATGCAAGGCAATTTGCTCAGAAGAGCAGCAAGCAAGCGATGGCGGTGGTGATCTAAATAGAGTTAAGACTTGATATTGTAATTATTATTTAATAATTTTAATAATTTATATTAATAATTAATAATTATTATAATTAATTATAATAAAAATTTATTTTATTTATAATTACAATAAATTTGATTTAATGTAATATTATAATTGTCAGTGATTTTAATTATTTTCATAATTAATATTTATAATCAAAATTTATTATAATTAATTACATTAAAATTTATTATATATGTAATTATAATAAATGTGATCTAATTCAAAAATATTTTTGGATCATAATTTAAATCTTGAATAGTGGATATGAAGTTACATCAGAGACTGGTCCATATAAAGAAAGAAAGAAAAAATCAGCTTATCTATCCAAATCGCGAGCCCCCACCATTCGTCCGGATTGCTGTCTGTTGGTCCTGCAGCAAACCATAAACTGGCACCCGATCTCCAGCTACCAGCATAGCAGTTAAAAGTATTTCTAATGAGCTCTTAGCAAAAAGGCTACAGCTAAGTCGGAGACTGAAATTTAAATTACAGTTAACTATAATTAATTAAATTAATTATAATAAATATTGATGATAAAAAAATTAAAATATAAAATAATAATAATTATTTAAATCACATCGAGAGGGTAAACTGTCTTTTTCAAAAGCATACATAAGTGGCAACACATGTGGTCTCAGAAAAGGCAACATTGAGCTAATTAAGTTATCGTGCCTCTTGTCCCATAGCTCTTGGCAAAAGGTCCACACTCCCGCAGTGCAGAACTTGGTGGGACGCAAGGCAACAATTGGTTCATCCCCGGCACCACCTCCACCAGTCTAAACAGATGTATCCTTAGCTAGTCCACCCCACGCACTTGAGGCTTTGGACTTTGCCCTCGCATCAAAGTCACATTTTCATGACTAAATTGTCCTAGATTTGTCATGTCTTATTGGCCAAGAATTTTATTTTACATATACAAACAAGGTTATATTATAGAAAATAGAGAAAGAGTAAAAAATGCTTCGATTAATTTCAAATTTATTGAATATTTTTTTTAATTTTAAGTTTTATAAATAAATAGGAAATGAGGTAATCGCATAAACCAATTGAATTAAATTTCAAATTTCGTACTTTTTTACTTTTCAAGTAGTATTTTTTTCTCATTTTTTCTTCTCTATTTTCCTCCCACAAAAGGTGGAGTGCAAGAATTATTGTATTAAAATGTCTGAGATTAATGCAATCGTCTAGAAACAAAGAAGAAGAAATGAAGAAATTTTCAGGTAAGGCATTTTTTTTAAGAAAATTTGCTTAAGAATAATAGTATTTTCACTATAACGTAAATAGACTCTTCAAAATATTATCCTAAAATATAACGTTTATCGAAGAAATTCAAAATTACACTTTTAAAATTTTATTTTCAGAAACTTATTGAACAAACATAAATCTTGAACCAGAAAATAAGAATGAAACAAGAGAAAAGATTCTTCAAGGGATTGAATGAAAAAAGATGTGTAAAATGAAGCATAATTAAAGTGTTTATAAGTCTCAATTGGTGAGCACTTGTTTATATGGAATGAGCATTCGGACATATGAACAAGTTCAAAAACCTTCTACAAATTTTCATTCAGAGTGCAAAATTCTGTAGCCCATTAAGATGCCCATCAATGCCCACAGGTAAAATTTTATACTGAACAAATTTCTTCAAGGCATTTGGATGCCTTATGCAACTTTTGTGACAAATTACTTTCTATAAGTTTTTCATTTGAATCCTCTTCGATGATATTCGAATTTTTTGCTTATTTTCATTCCAACGACTTTTTAATCAATATATATATATATATTTACAATACAAGTGCATATTATATAATTTTAAAACAAAAATCTATGACGGAAGTTTTTTGTTTTAATATAATTCGATAGTGCAAACATTACTTTAATTATTGATTAAAGCCGAATATAAAATTAACATTGAATCCCAAAAATCCTTTCCTAATGAAATCTTATCACCTAAAATTTATCCAGCTACTCGATATACTAAAAGAGAAAATACCTTTTATTCAATCATATGTTGGGGGTTGTATCCTTAATATATCATTCGTATATCAAACATTCAATGTACATAGTACAAAATGTTGAAGAAACTAGGGTCAAATACTTGTTAATTAGTATAGGACTGGGCAAACTTGGCAATTAAAATGCAATGTTGGAATTAAATAATTTTATCTTGGGTATTCCACCAACAGCAATAATGATGATACCAACAAAAAAA
This sequence comes from Adansonia gregorii, assembly GCA_038382025.1. Lineage (NCBI taxonomy): Eukaryota > Viridiplantae > Streptophyta > Magnoliopsida > Malvales > Malvaceae > Adansonia > Adansonia gregorii. The sequence continues at coordinate 3,543,768 of JBBYHO010000018.1, forward strand.
AAAAAAAAAATTAGGTCTAACCTGCCAAGAAGTACACAAAAGGAAAGAGAAAAAAATCAAATTTAAATAATAATCAGGATATAATAAAATAAAATATTTTTATTTACGATTTTAATATTTATTATTATCTATATTTATTATAATTAAAATGTAAATAATTAATTATTATTAATAATTAAGTTCATAATAGTAATTTGTATTTGTATAAATTTAATTTATAATTTATAAATTATATTTTTATAGATAAAAAATATATAATATTATAAATTATTTAAAAAATTATTAAAAATAAAGCAATTATGATCATGATTATCTCCATTCCCTCGTAATAGAAAATGCTTAGACAACCAATTTTGTTCAAATTCAAATTGAGGAGAGAGCCATTAAGGAGTTCCAACTAATTACAGTGATGTAAGCTAGATTTGCCACCAGAAAGCCCAGCTGCCAGCCATCCATGAAGTAGGATCATCATTGCTTATATGTTTACCTTGGTTTGGTTCAGGGTAAGAAAAAAATCGACGAATCCATTGCCATTTGCCATCCATCAGTTTCGATGCACAGCTGCCATGATGGGGTGGGATATGATTCGAAAGTTTTCTTTATTCTATCTTGCTGTGGATCCTATTTAATTTATAAATACGTTTTATTATTTAAATAATATTAAAAATTAATTTTTTTATTAATAATTCAGATTAGAAATAAAAAAATTTACTTAGTTTAATATAAGTTGAGTTTATCAAATTAAATAAATTACTGACTCTTAAGTAAATTTATTTCGATAATTTTGAAATTATATATATTTACACATTTTTTTTACATTGGGGTTCAGAATAAACATATTTTTTTATTAAAAAAATTCCTAATTTAGAAATAAAATAAATTTTAAAAATTTTAAAAATATTAAAATTATTTCTTAAAATGTATGTATAAATAATTAAGATAAAACTCCAATTCAATAAACTTATTTTCGAACTCTTAATACCCACCAACGTGCTAAAAAAAAAAAACAAATAAATAAAACTATGTACTAATGTTTTCGTTTCAGAGACCAATATATTGGTCGCTGCTGCAAGTTTTAACATGGCTCCTGTGCTGGAGCAGTTGTTGACCAAACATGGAGAACTGAAATTTCCATGGTTGAATCTAGAAACCCAATTTTCTTTTCTTTTATCATAATTTTTGACACGTGGCAAGATACGTTGTAATGAGGAAAAAATATGAACAGGATAATTACTTCAATTTATTTATTTAATTACTTTAAAAATAATATTTGTTAAATTTAATTTTAAATTTAAATAATAATTATTTTGTTATTTTTTATATTATGTATTTTATAAAAAAATTAGAACAAAATGGTTTGTAAAATGAGATCATATTCTTCAGTAAACATGACAAATTGGTGCATTGGGCAAAGCTGAGCGCATAGCTGTCTGTCAGTCAAGGCAACAGGTAACTTAGACTTAAGATCATTTTTAAAACCTGGCATTTGTTTAAAATTTATAATTTTTTATATTTTCTCATCATGATATATATATATATATAGTTTAAAAACAATAGAATATGTCAATGATTAAAAGGAAATTTAATTATAATCCTTAGTTATCCAAGAAACTTGTTCCCATGTATCATATATAGGGGTAGCAAAATATGATTAATTTCACATATTCAATATCGATTCATTTTAAACAAAGATACTTTTTTTAAGTAGATGTTAGATGAAAAGAGATAATTTTGATAAATACTTAAGCAGCTTCATTTTATCTCATTTTTTAAAATTATTATCTTTGCCATTTAAACATTTTATATATTCCTTTTTTTTTATTTTTAATATATATATTAGATATAGATATACTAAAATCATATATATACTGATATTATATAAATTCAATAATTATATATATTAAAATTATATTTATAAATAAATTATAATATATTTTTATAATATTAAATTAAAAATAATTAATAAAAAAATAAAATAAAACATGATGAATCTATTTTGAATGTAACTAATATTTATAAAAATGAATATTGTCAACATTCATATCAAAATAAAAATGAATAAGATAATCCATCCCGTCATACTCTATTGCCGTTCCCAATAATATGATTTCAAGGATTAATCCTAACAAGCCAAGTAAAATTGTGCAAAAATCTAATCCAAAGTGATTGCGCAGTTTCTAACCCTAACCCAAAGGGACAACGAGGGGGGAGTGGGAAGTGGAAGGGGAAGGGCAAACTTCAGGAATCCCAAAGTTTCCTCACCAAAGGTGCAGCAGAACAAAGGCAAAGGTCCAAAGGGCCAAAGGGCCAAAGGCAAAATGAAATGATTACTTGAATGGGATGGGTCCCATCTGATCATCCTTATTTTTTATTTTTTATTTTTCCCCCCTTTCTCAAGTTTCTTTGACTTGGAGATGGGGTCCCACCTCGGCCACCATTGTCTTCATGGATTGAATGATAAAAAAGAGCACCTCACGTGGACTCTGAACCAAAGGGGCTGTCCAACCACAATAAAAAATAAAAAAAGGACCCTCAGATCCACATAAATTAAAAAACAAAAATCCAGACTTTTTTTAAAATTTTTTCTTTTAATTTATTTTAAAATTAAAGAAAAATAAAGAAACCTTTAGATATATCAAAATTTTAAATTATAATTACATGCATATTTTTAATGGTGTTTTGGTTATTGGAATTATACGTAAAATTATCATTATTAAAATTATAAAATAAGAATTATAATATTATGATTTGAATATTTATTTAAATCTTCGAAAACATCAACAAATTAATCCATTTCTTTTCTAAAAAAGCTTGCCTTTTAAGGCTCACCCATGTAATTCTCACTGTTGTCTTTGTTGCTCAAAGCTTGCTTTCTTGCCTTATCCTCTCTCTTTATCTCTCTCAAAACACATCAATTCTCAAAGGAATTTCATGGAACCCCCTCCCAAACTCTCCAAAAAGAGAGAGATTTTGATGAAAGAAAGTGAAATCAAAAGACTCCTCTAAACATGCAGTCTACAAACAAAAGAAAAAGATCAAAAGACCCACCAAAAGATTAAGCTAAAGACTCCTCATATTGATCACCAACAAGCAGCTCGCTAGGCTCTCTCGTAAAGAAAGAAAGAAAGAAAGAAAGAAAGCCATTAGAAAAACAAAGCTACTACTTTGATGCTATCATGGAAGGAGGTAGTGATGATCATCATCAACTCCACCACCACCACCAGTTTCTCCACCAACAGCACCACCGCCCTAATTTCCCATTTCAATTGCTGGAGAAGAAAGAAGAAGAAGATATCCCTTGTTCCTCCTCTTCCTCTCCGCCTTTCCCTTGCCTCCCAGCCTCTTCAGCTGCCGATCAACCCAATACAACTCGTTCCGTTTCAAGCCTCCAAATCTCCCTGGAACCTTCCAAGAAACCACCCCCTAAACGTGCTTCAACCAAAGACCGACACACCAAGGTCGATGGACGTGGTCGTAGAATCCGCATGCCAGCTCTTTGTGCAGCTAGGGTTTTTCAACTCACTCGTGAACTAGGCCACAAATCCGATGGTGAAACAATCGAGTGGCTACTCCAACAAGCTGAACCCGCTGTGTTTGCCGCCACAGGCACCGGCACTATCCCAGCAAACTTCACTTCCCTCAACATCTCCCTCCGTAGCTCAGGATCTAGCATGTCAGTTCCTTCTCAGTTACGATCATCAGGTTTCAACACTAACTTCTCTATGCAACAACGTAGAAGTTTTTTCCCCGGGATTGGACCGGAAACAACCTCAACATTCCTTAACTTCCAACCTAGTAGTAACCTGAATTCCATGTTCCGAGCTAAGCAGGAGTTGCGTGACAATACTACTTCGTTGGAAATATCAGAAACCGAAGATGGTACTCTAGAAAGGAAAAGAAGACAAGAGCAAGATTTATCTTCACAACAACAAATGGGTAGTTACTTGTTGCAGTCAAGCAACGTAGGGGCAATTCCAGCGAGCCACGGTCAGATTCCAGCTAATTTTTGGATGGTAAGCAATTCTAATAATCAGGTTATGAGTGGTGATCCGATATGGACATTTCCTTCAGTTAATAACAGTGCTGTGTATAGGAGTTGTATGTCTAGTGGGTTGCATTTCATGAATTTTCCAGCTCCAATGGCCTTGTTGCCTGGCCAACAATTGGGTTCAAGCAGTGTTACTAATGGTGGCGGTGATGGCGGCAGTGGTGGAACTAGTGGCGTAAGTGGACATTTAAATATGTTAACCGGATTGAATCCTTATTGGCAAGTCTCCGGCACTGGCGTATCGGAATCACACGCAAGAGGGTCCCATCCTCACCCCGGCCGAGGTGATGATGGAGGTGGCGGTGATGACCGACATGATACAACTAGTCATCACTCATAGAGATGATCATCACCATGCATCATCCTTGCTTAATTCTTTTGACCCGTTGTGTAGTTTGATGTGTAACACGCTTGAAGAGGTTTGATTGCACTTTTGAGAAAAAAATGAAGAAGAAGAAGAAGAAGAAGAATTGAGAGTGTTATTTTTCGAAGAAATTAATTTTTGGTGTGACTAATATCATGGATGGTTCTTTCTTTTAGGGTTTGAGAGAGAGTAAGTTACAGAGATAGGAGACACCATGGATTGGCTGGTTTGGCCTAAAAAAGTCTCATGAAATTTGAAGGTTTTTTTATAATATTTATTTTATTTCATTATTTGTTTGTGCAATTCATATTTGATGGGGCAAAAAAATATAGTATACGTTCCATATAGTAAGTCTTACCTAAACAGCTGGTGAATTTCCTTCTTTCGTTTGGTTTTCTTTCTTTTCCTTTTCTTGCATGGTAAAAAGGGTAGAAAGGTTTTTTTCAGTTATAAATATCGTAATTATAAAAATAATAAATATTATCTGCATTAGTTATAATAAATATTAATAATAAAAAATTAAAACGGTAAAATAACAAATGCAGACTTCTTTAGCATTATTGAAAATTTTACTACTTTTTTGTTTTCTTTAATCCTTCTCTTTCTTTTCTTTTCCTTTGCTTTGCCTTCCCTTCATTCTGATTCTAATTTCTGTGTCAATGAATCTCTAGTGTTTTACCGCATCAATGATTAAAGATTTTTCAGGTGGGAGGGTAATAGGTAAAATAGGGACTGTGGAGGGAGGGGCCAGACCTCATCAGTTCCAGGTGGTGGGTCTCAGATGCTGCTCATTGCCCCAACCAATGTAACATTGTCACTGACAAACAGGTGGATCATTCTTTTCCCCCTCTCGCACTCTCACTTTTTTTTTTTTAATAAGAGAGAAAAGAAAAGAAAGGCATTATAGCCATAGAGATCGGTGGGGGGTGTTAATGACGACCCTACTTACTTAGGGACAATGGAAAAAAAAAAAAAAGGTTTGCCATCGAAACTCATTAACATGGTCGACGACCGTTCAAATTTCTTCTTTATATTTTTTTCCGGTTGTGGGGTCATTGGCATTGGCATTGCATTCCCTTTTTGATGGGCAAAATCGAATGAATGGGTCTGATCATTAGTAGGAGTTGTTGTTGTTTGTCTCAACTTTGAATATAACAAAATGTGGAATCTGGTGTTTTCAATCTCTTAAATCTTTCCTTCGCATATAATATTCGTTCTTCTCTTCTCTTCTCTTCTCCCTCCCCCCCAAGTTTTCACTGTCTCCGGATTTGTTTAAGGAGGGCTTTCTTCTCCTATTTTTTATTCATTAATTAGTTGACGTATGGAGCTTTCTTTCTTTGATGCCACAACCACCTCCACAAGACTGTACTATGGATATGATAATTTTAACTTGATATGATTAAATGACCTAAATGCAAAAGCGTCTCTGGCCCATCCAAAACCGTTTTGTATCCAAAATATAAGCTTACCTAGAGATATATGTATAGTAATTTTATATATTTTTACATATTTTAATTATATTTAAAATATTATATATATATATTAATTATTAATATCATATATAAATTTTAATATATTTATATTATTTTTTTCGTCATTGTAATTGTGCTTCAATCATATGATCGATATAGTCCCTAAAATTACTAGACCGACAAAATGGCATGATTTGATCATTTCGATTCTCAACCATGTATATTCTCACAGGTTACACAAACAAGTGGGAAGGGTTTTGGCTTTGGGGGATTGCAATGGGGCAATTAGTGTTGTGCTTACTGGCTGATAGAAATCAGCAGATCCTTGTTTTCATGATTTGATAATAATCCTCATCCTTCAGCATACAGTTTTGCTGCTGTGCTTAGATTTCCCACATCCAATTCGGCCTGCAGGCAAGCTTCCCATATAGACCCACAAATAAAATTGTCGACCCAAACCAAATTGTCCCGCGGAATATTTTCGAATTTAAATTTGAATTATTTTATATTAGATTATTTTATATTTTAATTATTTTTTAAATTTTAAGTTATTTTTGTATTTAGATTAGATGAATTCTTATTAATATATTTTTTTGTTTAAATTGAGTTGGATTAAATTTTTAGTTCGAATGAATTGAATAAATTTTTATAAATTTAGATTAAGGCATTCGAAAGTGAAGCAAGAGCTAGCACCTTAGTAGATGGCCTTGACAGTGCTCTCTCATGGTAGGGACATTGTTCTTAGCTCCCACATTTGGCACTTAATTAGGACTAAAAAAGCTAGTTGATAAACTGTTTCATTGAAGTTTTAACAAACCACAAACATTAAGACATTAGAATATAATTTTTAATCCATGAGTTTGGAAGTCTCTTTAGTGGAGTTATTTGATTAAAATTTAGCAATATATATATATATATATCAAAAGGGAAAATTAAGGGTTGAATATTGTCAATTTAAAATCTCTCAACAAAAAAAATTTTAAATCCAAGCAAAATTTGAAAATTATTTCTGATTGTATTATAAAAAATTTTATTATTATTTTTTTCAATACAATCGTTCACAAGCAAATAAATAATAATTTGCAAATTGTCAAAATTAATGAATCTTACTAATTGAAAAAAAAATAGTGATGAAGAGAAACCAATTAATCCAAGAAGAAAAGGGCTATATGTTCTTGATAATCTTATGAATTGTCACATTGAAATGCTGGGTAATTATCCATACAAAAAGGAACTATATGTACGAACCCCAAAAAAAAAAAACCAATAGGACATTGTCATGTGATATAAAAGCAGCAATGAAAATGTGCAGCTGGCAAAAAGTGAAGCCTAGTTAACTGGGTTTGCATGTGTCATGTTTGCCACCAAATCCAATATCAAATGTAATTGTAGCTTGAAAAGTTCCATAAATATTAAAATTCGTTCGTAATATATTGTGGATGATTTTTTTTAATTTCATAAATGGAGTTAAAAGGTAATTATATATTATATATTTTATTTTTAATATATAATATGTGTCATTTTATTAATTTTGTTTATAAAATTTAAAAATTTTATTAAAAAATTTGTCCCTAAATATTATAAAATTTTTCGATAAGCAGAGGGGTTGGATTGGAGATTGCTTGAGGCCAATTTCAACATTGCTCTGGTTTGGAATGAAATAAGAAAAACAGAGGGAGGAGGTCAATTGGCACAGGTTGGTTTGGTGCGGTTTCCATATTCCAGGCCACTCACCTATTTCTTGGTTGGCAATCCTTGATAGGCTACTAAGGACGGAATGCAATCCTGAGGTGTTTTTGAAACCTACTTGCTTTGTAATTGTGAGAAGGAATCACCTTTTCTCCAACTGCAGATATTAAAGGCAGTTGCGGAGTAGAGTACTTTCTGCCTGTGGTGAGAATTGAAAAGTGCAGCCATGGCAAGAGGAGTTCCGATGGGCTGCAGTCGAGATTAAAGGTAAATCATTGGTGTCTCTGGTCTTCAAAATTGCTTGGGATCTTTCCATTAATTATGTCTGGCAGAAGCGTAATTGAAGACTCCTTAGGGGCCAAGGAAGTTCGAAATCACTCATGTACAACCATATTGTTCACAATATACGTGATAAGTTAGAAGGAATTAAGAACCTTATGAATAGTCATGTAAATAGGACACTGATTGATGCATGGGGACTTAGCACAGAGACATAGATAATTATAGGAGTTGAATTTTTCTTTATAGCACAGAGACATAGATAATTAGGGGCCAATGTTTTGTACATGAACACAGAATATTCGGTGCCCATGTGGTAAGAATTTTTGTGTCCTCTTGGAATATGTTTTTATTTGTTGTTATTGATAAATTTATGACCGACTTGTTTCTTAACAGAAGAACATGGACCTCAGAACTTAAATTCCTATACTAATACTTTTAATCTGATCTTAGTTATATGTGATTTTCAGTCATGCTACATTAGCACAAGGATAAATTGAAACATCTATTTTTATACGGCCATTTAAGAGCTACTTGTAATGGTTAGATGGTTTGACCGTTGAGACAGGCTTTCTATAATTTATAGGACTTCAATATAATTGATGTCGACTTCTATTTATTAATGTCTCCTTTCTTTACTTACCTCTTTTCTTCGGTTGGGAAAGAGGAATTGGGAGGGGGGGATGTTAGTCCATATGTGAGAGTCTGAAGCTTATTCCTTACATTCATGCTTTGCTTGCGCAGGGGGGCTGTAAAACAAGTATTTGATCCCTACTTTGATAGAGGTAATCTATTGTAACGAAATATATATTTAAACTAATGTTTATTACACAATTTTCTGTTATCTATTTAATTTATTTGATACTTTTTTAATAACAATTAACTGTTCAGGTCAGTTTATTTGTTTATAACTTAAATTATTTAATAATTATTTCTTTTCTGTATTTATTCTCACGTTTACATGCTTATATATTTTGGTTAGCAATCTGGTTTCAAAACACTAGTTTATACCATTTCACCATGTTCCACGCCTCGCATAATATTGTACCTGTCCCTGCCTCTGAAGTTGAGGTAAAACTGCCCGTTGGAGCAATTTTGTGCTTGTTAGATGTTGGGTTTAAGTTTTGAAACCTCTTTTCTTTTGTCAGATTGAAGCTGAAGCAGCTGCTGTTAGAGCTGTTGCAGAGGGGCTAAGCCCTTTAGAAATTGCCTTAGACAGGGTAGTTTTAACTTCAACTGGTGTGCCTCTTGGTTGCTGGCAGGTTACACCTTCAATTATACTCTCCTTTTCTCCTGCATGACCCCTCAAACTCAGATGAACACGTACTTATTCTTTTTTGTAGGTAATTTCTGGATCGGATCCCATAAGCATTCGTGCTAAATTGAGAGCAGCACTGCCACGAGCACCAGAGAAGCAACTTGTGATATCGCTTATGAAGATCCAAATTTCTGTTAAACTAGTAAAATATAAATGAGAACATCGTGGGAATCAGAGATATTATCTTGGTTTGTTAGTTCTTTTTTGATGGTTTTGGCATCATTGTTGGGCTCTTTCCATCTGGTTTGACATTGGTAATAGCATAATGAGTGTGTGGCTGGCTGTGAAGAAATGTTTTTATTTAACAGTATCTGCTTACTTTTGCAGTTTGATGCTGCTATTCTTTACACATCCTTTGCCAGTCTTCTCGGTCACCCTAAAGCTTCACTGATGGTATTATTTTGAAGTTTTATTTAGTTACATAAAATTTGTGGTTCTCTTTGAGTTTAATAGCTGACTTTAAAATAGGCCTGCACAGCACCTTCCTATGCTTCAGGAAGTTGAATGCCTTTTTTTTT
>JBBYHO010000018.1:3569226-3581418 GCA_038382025.1 Adansonia gregorii
CTAAGAATAGCCTTATACATTGCATTCCTCCACCAGGTTGGCATTCATTCACGAAGAGCTGTCCACATCAACATTTAGATATGTCATATAGTATTTCATTTTTTTGATAAATAAAAAATAAAAAGAAAATAAATAAGTAAACCAAAGGCCAATAGAATTGAAACATTCTTGTCACCTTTTGTGTATTCGTACCATGTTCGTATATTTTATTATGAAATAATCATGTTTAAGATATTTTATATTTATATAAATTTTGAAACGTAATACTTTATATTATATAAATTTCAAGACATGTTTTTGTGTCAGGTTGAGTCATATTTTAATAATTTTATCTATATCATATTCATATATATTATAGTAATATTTAAGTTAAATCTGAATATTAATAATACATTAATTTTTAAGATGACTTAAATAAAATTTATTTTCTTTAATATAAAGGAATGATTTTTTATAATAAAATATTTTTTCATGATATATGTTTGATAAGTAAGTTTTGGTTATAATTTTTTTTATAATTCTGTTACTTTTTCATACAAAATCCAAAAAAAAGTAGAAACAAAGTAGCAGTCAAATGTAAAAATTCTAATTCATTCAATCAAATCTAAAGGTTAAAAAATTCTTAATTCTTATGACTTGTTTAAAAAATTCTCATTATAATTGTCACAAAAAGATATACCTTATTTTTTTTTATGCCCAAACTCCCAAGGGCAAGAGAAGTCCATGTTGTAACCCCTAAAACGAGGTCGTTTATATAAAACTGGAATGGCAGGTGGCTACAAGAAGTCGGCTAACAGCTTCAGAAATGAATCGTCAACGAATACATATGGGAGCGTTATACGATTCGATTCAACGAATACATACGTTCTCTTAGATTTGTGTAGCGTTTTTAAGTGTTGGTAAGATATTAGAAAGGAAGAAGATGGTGCTGGTTTTGGCTCTGGGGGATTTGCATATACCCCATCGAGCAGCTGATCTCCCTCCAAAGTTCAAGTCCATGCTTGTTCCTGGCAAGATTCAACACATCATTTGCACTGGCAATCTTTGCATCAAGGTATCCTATCCTTTTCCAATCTGGGTTTTTTTATTTTCTCTTCCTTTTTTGGGTTTTTTTTTTGTGGGTAAATTCTAGTAGTATAATTGTGGGTCTACTTGAAGCAATTGAGTTTGTTAAGTTTCTCTTTTGTGGTTTTTTTTTTTGGGGGGGGGGGGGGGTTGAAACTGAATCATTACTAACTCTTAAGGATTAAATTTTAGTGCATTGTAATTTGTTCTCATGAACCAAATGGGGGAAAGCTTTTCTTGGTGATAGTTATGGAGATTATGTCACTCATTGTGTTGCAATGCTAAATCTAATTCCTAATTTAATCTGAATTCCATGTCTTTGCCAAACATTTTTTTCCCTGTTTGAGCTGGACACTGTTTGCTACTCTATTCATTCCAACATTATATACAAGATTCTTCCTATTTTCATGTTCCTAGATTTAATTTCGGAAAAGCAGCTGAAGATACCCTATGACACAGTTACTATCTAAAGGACTCTCAACAATTTTTTCATTCTATCTTGGTATTTTTTCCTCGATTATAATCCAAGTATCCGCTGCTTTCTGCCTTTTATAGTTTTTACCTATGTTTTCTGAACTCGGAGATGAGCGACAGTCTGTCAGATATGTGCATGCTCATTTTTTTTCAGTTTTTACGTATATTTAAAAGATCATACTCTTGTACCTATGTCTAAATATGTGTCAAACGTGGTACTTAAGAGAAAATGAAGAGCCCAGTAACATAGGTTCTTAGCATTTCTTACCTTAACTGTGTCACCTGCCAAGAATGACATTCCTCTTCTCCAGTCTTGTTGGTCTCAACATCTAACCTTAACATAGGTTTATTTAGTTACGTTTTGCTGTCCGGTGGCCTTTTCTCTACCGGTTAAATTTTAAAGTAGGATTGAAGTAGACACTCAGTATAAGCTTAGAAATCCATAAAAAAGTTATTTACTTATGCTTTAGCTTTCTCTTATTTGCATAGACCATTAAGAATTTGAGTTGATTTCTTTAGCTTTACAAGCCAAATTGGAAATTAGAGAAAGAAATTTCTTCTCTTTTTGGGAACTACCCCATAAGAAGTTTCTTAGAACTGACTGTTTATGGGAACACTACCCCATTGGAAATTTCTAACAATGGACTATTTTATGGTTTCCATTTATCTTGTTAAATTACCACTTGCTTAGCAAATTCTTACTTTGATTTCAGGAAGTTCAAGATTACCTGAAGACTCTTTGTCCGAACTTGCATATTACCAGAGGTGAATACGATGAAGAAACAAGATATCCCGAGACCAAAACACTAACTATTGGACAATTCAAGTTGGGATTGTGCCATGGTCATCAGGTATGCTTTCTTTTGTCCCTTTAATTATTTCTCTTTCCGGGTTATAGAGTATGTACAGAAAAGAATTTCTTGGTGAGAATATCATGAAGGACTTTTAAGTTTTTTGTTTTTTTTCTGTGTGTTTTAAATCAATAAGTAGTTTGCTAGAGATGACAATTGTAATGAAGCATGGATCACCTACTGCTCTGAAAGGTAGGTGAAATGCATACTAGTGATGTGATGCGCACATTCCGGCCGATACTAATCAGTCTTAAAATGACCTTTTATGCTTCAAGGTTATTCCCTGGGGTGACCTAGACTCACTAGCCATGCTACAGAGGCAGCTGGATGTAGACATACTTGTGACCGGTCACACTCACCAGTTTACCGCTTACAAACATGAAGGAGGTGTTGTTATAAACCCGGGGTCAGCTACTGGTGCATATAGCAGCATGACATATGATGTTAACCCGAGCTTCGTCCTTATGGATATCGATGGTCTACGTGTTGTAGTCTATGTCTATGAACTCATCGACGGAGAGGTTAAAGTTGACAAAATTGATTTTAAGAAGACTGCTACAACTCACTCAGCTCATTGATTTTTAGGGGGTTTGCAGACATTTGTCTGGGTTTTGAATGGTAAAGAATTTTGCCATCAGGATGGTTCTCTCTTTGTCTTGTTGTCTACAGTGAGTTACGCCCTGTTTTGAGAGCCATTGTTTTTAATAGACAATCCCCAGCTTTTTTCTCTTATTGACGCATTTATGTGTCTTGACATCAGTATATTTAATTTTTTTTAATAATTTTTTTCATATATTTAAAAAATTATATTATTATTATTATTATTATATATATAATATAAATATCAGACATAAATAATATTAAGAAAGCTTCGGACAGTATTAGAAGCCTTGAATGGATTGTTTTATGAAATAAAAGTGTGCCTATCACAAACTAATTTGTACATATATATATATATAAATTAAATGGTTTTGGTTACATTTCTTTCTTCTAGATTGCCAATGGAAATAACCCCTTTTTTGGATTTGGCATTCTTCGATTACTTTTGGATATATAGTTAATCATCATTTTATAATTTAATTTTATAATTTGAGTAAATATGTAAAATTATACAAATTAATAACGAATGTGTTTTGGAAATTAATGGAGTCCAAGTCCTTTTTTTCTTTGATCTTTATGTAATATCCCCTTCTATTCTCGAAACTTCAATTGAGATTTTAGTGTCTTTAAGGCTTTGCGGACAGAAACAACTCATGATTGAATAAATTAATACAAATAATGGATGACGTAATTAAATCAATCGGCAAAACAAATTTCTATCCAATTCTTCGATTTCTCATTTACTTTTGTATTTAGAAATTTGAAAATCAAAAATACTTTCGTATCATTTTTTAAAATAATAATAATAACAATAATATGATCAAATTTGGGCAAGATCATTTTCTTTTTCCAAAATATTTTGCTGGTATTTAGTTCTTCGATTATTGGGTGTTCTGCTCTCGACACTATGCCAATTGCCAAATAAGAAAACAAATATTAACGACTCCAATACGCAGCAAGAAGCAATGGCAACAATTGAATATCAGAAAGCAATGCAAATGAAAATTTAATAAAAATGACGACTGTGGCATGTTTCAAAGTTCAAAACCCTATTAGATTGATGTACATTCACTCAACAAAACACCCAGAAAAAATACGAACAAATTTCAGAGGTCGAGCCTCGGCCTGGCCTGCACACACCTTCGCGCATAGACACTTTGGTTTCAGTTTCACAGCATATTCTATTAATCTTACACCAAACACTAATTATATATTTATATCCAAAAAGCATATCAATCTTGAACCCCCTTAATGCTAACTCCACAACATCACCTCCTCCACTCCACTTGGGTTGCCTTTGCTGCAAAATCCAACATAAACAAAAACTATGCTTATTTAACATGGGAAAAAAATAACCGTTAAGCTATGTTAATCGGACTCTGATGTGGTGTCCGTGAGTTCATGTCTGACACAAATATGTTTTAACTTTTTCCAAGTTTTTCCATATACTTGGAAGGTCCATAAAGGGTCTCCATGCTCATGTCCAGACATGTGTCAAACACGAATACTTCAAGAAAAATGAAGAGTCGAAGCAACATAGCCGCTAAAGGCAAGCCAAGCAAGAATTATTTAGCTTGTTATTGTGATGGAAGCTAAATGGAACAAACACCCAGATCTTGGACAATTCATTTAGTAAGGACAAGGGAATATCTAAAATATCACCAAAGGTATGGAATGTGGATTAACTGTAACTGACATCGCCGAAATATTAAGGAAACTAGATAGAGCAACACTTTAGGGAAGCTGAGTGATGAAACATGTGAAATTTCAAACAACTTAACTAGTAAAACTGATAAGAAGTTCTAACAAAGAAGAATCAGCAGTTCATACCGTTTCCATCTCTGGATGATAATGTAGATCTATCACTTTTGCTCTCCGCTTTCCCTGCATGAACCAGTCTCTGTGTCCTTGGTGACTGTGAGCTGATTTTACTATTGGCTGAAGATGGCAAAGACTGGCGACGAGTGGGGTTATTTTTGTCACCTCCATCCTGACCAGAGCGAGGAGAGCCTTGTAGTCTCAGCTTAGCCTTGGCAGATTCAGTTGCTGCCATGTAGCTTGGCAGTGCAGGACTGTTCTGAGGCCCATTCTCCTTCCGATCTTGTTTTGCTGGATTAGAAGCTTTCCTGGCAGACTTCTGATGCTCATTATTCGAGGAATCATCCTTCCTCTTCAACTCCACATTTGTTACGGGAGCATTCTCATCCTTATCGGTTGTATCTATTGACGGCTTCGAGTCAATGGCAGCGGGATCATCATGCAATAAATGCGCTGTCTCATTCATCCCTAATGGCCCTGGCATTGTTTCAATGTCAGGTGATTTTGAAACTGCCACAGTCCTCTGTTTCTTTGTCTTCTCAGCTGAGCCATTCACTGTCGCAGCCATCTCTTTCTTCATCCTCTCAGCTGAGCTATTCACTGTCAAGGCCATCTCTTTCTCCATCTTCTCAGCTGAGCTATTTACTGCAGTTATCTCTTTTCTCATCTTCTCAGCTGAGCCACTTACTGTAGCTACCTCTTTTTGAATCTTCTCAGCTGAGCTCTTCACTGCCATGGCCATCTCTTTCTTCCTCTTCTCGAATAAGCCATTCATGGCCATCTCTTTCTTCATCTCAGCTGAGCTATTTACTGTCATGACTGTCTCTTTCTTCGTTTTCTCAGCTGAATTATGTGCGGTCATGGCAGTCTCTTTGCTTGTCTTCTCAGCCGAACTATTCAGGCTCTGCTCTATGATATCAAGGTCCGTAGTGCTTGAAGCCTTTTCCAAAATTTGCTTTGACTTTTCAAAGTCAAACTCTGACTGCAGTAAATTTTCTACTACAGGATTATGAACCTTTCTCAGGTTGCGTTTAACCTTTTCAAGCTCATTTTGTGGGTTTGACTCTGCTGGATGACTGGAAATTTTCCTCAGGTTACGCTTGGGCTTATCAAATTCAGAGGTTGCTTGAACAGAGGTATCATCCAGATTTGCAGGAGGAATCCTGCGGACACTCCGTTTTGGTCGACCTGTATCCATTTCAACAGCTTGACCATTAACCTGCTTCCTCTGCAATTTAGTTTCAGAAG
Source organism: Adansonia gregorii (assembly GCA_038382025.1). Taxonomy (NCBI): domain Eukaryota; kingdom Viridiplantae; phylum Streptophyta; class Magnoliopsida; order Malvales; family Malvaceae; genus Adansonia; species Adansonia gregorii. Next base: position 3,575,283 of record JBBYHO010000018.1, read on the forward strand.
CTTTCTTTGGCTGAGGAACTGGTTTCCAGAAGCAGGACGCTGACCAGCGCTCTAACCAGATCCAGACAGAATTTGGTTCCCCAACATCATAACGGAAGCGCAAAGGCATTACAGTCGGCAATGAAGCAACAAGCTAAAGCAATAAACAGCAGTCAATTGCCCAATTTGAAAGGAAAAAATGGCAAAAGGACAGACAAAGATCAAATGATATTTCAATTTAAGAAATCTTGGCTACTGACAGGTACTAGTTGACTATTGGTCAACTTAACAACAGCCTCTTAACACCCAACATTTTAGTTGTCATAAGAAAACAAGACAGACTTAGGTTTTGAATAAAATCAATGGGTGCATACTGCCAAAAGTCTCTGATGGCCAACCTTTTTGGATGCCACAGATTCGGATTTCCTTAAAAGTACCATGAAAAATACCTATGCATGATATAGTAACATTAATCAATCATCAATCAAACAGCCAGATGTCTCTGATGCCCAATATTTTTGGGTGTCATGAAAAGGTGGATGAGAATTTGGGGCCAAACTAAAATTAATGCAATGGAAGACTACGCACAAGCAAGATAGCAAGTTAGCATGTTGAAGGTTACAGCTTTATCTATTTCCATAAATCAATTTGATTCATGGAGCAAATGAAGTTGACCAAAAATTAATATTTAGAAAAGAAAAAAAAAATACAATATGACTGCATGTATTAATCTTGCAAAGCAAGTAACCATACAGCACCATAATATGATAATAAGAAAATCCGAAGGCCGGGTAATGTTTTCCCTGCCAAAAGGAGCTAATAGATAAGGGAAAAGCCACCAGAGCATGATAGCAAATACATGGATCATCTCCCATGATGTTGCAAGATATATATATATATATATATGTATATATAAGTCAATTCTATTTATTTTCAATTGATAAATAAGAATTACTTAGATACCTTACAAATAAAAGCATTTGCCGACAACTTTCCAATGCGTGCTGGCATATTAACTCCAAGAGAAACTACGAGCTTGCTCTCCTGCCGAACAATGATATTAGACTATTAAAATAAGCTAGCCTACCTATTTTTTGAGAAAAATACAAATTCAATGCATGAAGAGTGACAAAAAAGGGGAAATACATGTTCTACACTTTAAAATTCATATATGCTACTATCATGCATATTGTGACTACAGAAAGTAAATAAGGTACATCTAATAAATTTGAAATGAAAAGAATAATGATTGTAAGATAGATTCCAATTATTAGCAATAACTGCATTTCGCAAAAAGAATTTATCAGATGATAGGCTTTTCAAAGAAATTACCAGAAGGTTCATTTGATTGCATTTTTTCTGCAATTCAAGACCATCATCAGAATGCCTGACCATTATTCCACGAACGCGTGCTTGTAACTTGACAATTCCCATCATACAGCACAAAGCACTAATAGCTTGTCTCCTAACCAAGTGGCCACGAATAAGTGCCTGTAGCCTTATAATGCCTTTGAGTGCCCAGAATGCCCGGCGAGCCTTCGCATAAAGAACTGATGTGAGTTTAGGTATGATATCAACTAAAATTAGAAGAATAAATGAAGAATATTTAAACTCATTGAAAGTTGATACTAAAATTTCACAAACAATAGGAGAAGAATACCAGGTAACCCCTAAAAGCAGCCTGTGCCATGGTTGCTGCTTGTTCTCGCTTTATCCTTTCAGGATCATATGGTGAATCTTGAAGAGCTGACTTCTGAGAATCTATGTCTTGACTCATCAGCAGTGATGTGCCATCATCGTGAGAGACATTTGCAGCTTCCTTGTTCTCCAATTCTAATTTCCTTTCATCTCTCTCAGTAGCATATGGTTTCTGCTCTGAGGAGAAGGGAGGAGCCACAGCTGAATCAGTTTCCAATGCCCTGGCTGCAATCAACACCTGGCTCTCATTGGCAACCTTCTGCAAGTAACAATCCAATTAAAAAACAGAAAGCATACGTTATTATTTTAGGATTGATGGGACAAAGATGCCAAATCACTATTATTTTAGGCCTCATTTGGTTTATATTTTTTCTTTTTGCTATTTTTTTGGCAAATTCGTTTTTGATATGGTGAACTGACAAGTTGGGTTAAAAGATTGCCAATGCCCCACTTCCTTTTTAAAAAAAAAATTATTTTTTTAATATTCCCTAAAGTTTACGTGTCACCCTGCTAACCACGCTTGTGGAATCTAAAAGCGCCATTGGCAGTGAATGAGATCATTTCTTTTATTGGAAAAAATTACTAGAAAAAGAAAAAGCAAGAATTTAAAAAGGAATAGAAAATCAAAGACAAATACCAAAAAGAAAAAAAGGCAAAAATGGAGCCTTAATTAATCAGTACTAAAATGAATAAAAGTACTCAGCAGAAGAATAATAAAGTTGCATTAAGCTTGCCACTAATGAAAAAGGCAGCAAGTATCAAATAGAAAGGAATGCTAAGGAATGTCATGTTTATCTCATAATTCCAGAAAAAAAAAAAATCATATATTTTCAAGTTCAAAGCATCACAATAACCATGTTAAATGAAAAAGCTCCCAAAGAACTTTTTCCAGGAAGCTAACGTTTAAATCAATTAATCCTTCACCTTTTACAATTACTTAAGAGCCAACTTCCTCAGTACAGAGACCTAAGCTTCCAAGTATAAATCAAACAAAAGAGTAACCATCCATATACGCAATATTATTGAGATATATGCTACGGAGAGAAACAAGATACCTTGTTTATTTAAAGAAATTTAAAATACATAATAAAGTATGCATGTTGGTCTTCGTTAGCATATTGCATTTTGAATATTGTTTTCTTAGTCCTTATAACTTTACATAAACTAAACTATTTAATTCAATTAATTAAAAAATTGCTTATACGATGAAACTAGGTTTGGCGGAATGATCCGGAAACAAAACTAGTGGCACACAACATTTAACAAAACGAAGATCGTGTGAAGACATTCCTTCTGATTTTGGGCTATCAAAAGAGAGAGAGAGAGAGAGAGAGAGAGAGAGAGAGAGACCTTAATGGTAGAGACAAAGTTTGAAGAGCTTATTTGTCAAAAAATCCATGTCAACTTCAAGAGCATAATATGCCATAAAGGAAAATTGGAAAGTACCATGCCATTTATTCCTACATTATTCAAAAATTATATAATTGGTTGGGTATAGTATATAGAAACGTGTTGCTTTTAGCTTATTTTGTTCTCTTTATCAACCAGATATTAGATAGCAAGTAGTAATAGCTTAGTTTCAGAAGGTTTACAAATTGAAAAAAGAATGAAAAATTATTTGATATTCATGTTAGATGTCTTAATAGTGCTCCTAACAGAACTTGGAAAAGATGTCAAGATTTGCTAAATCAAAAGCAAAATGTCCATTTTGCTTTTGGAAAGCAATCTAATCAAGGACGAAAAGTTGATTGAATTTGCTTAATGGAAACACTTCATTACTTCTTTTTTGGAATCCAACGCATAAAACCTGTAGAGAATCTATACCATTAATAAAGGGACTGATTAAGTTTGGCGTCATTAAGTTATACCAACTCAATTAGTGAAATGGCATAAAAGTTTGAATTAGATTATAAAAGTCCATAAAATAATGGATAAAAATGTCATTGGTATAAATTTTAAATATTTTAATTCATTTTATGTTTTAAAAATATTCTCAGATAAAGAACAACAACCCACTAAGTTCAAAATCTAGTGATTATAATTTGTTAATTTAATGTAACTTTTTTTTTGGCACTTGAATTAATTTATTTTTATATCCATTTTTAATATTTTTTTCTTTTATATTTAATCTTACATTATATTAGTTTGCCCCCATTAAAATAAATCCTAGATCTTTTACTTTGTTGTTTTCTAAAGTTTTTATGGTGTTTAATAAAAAAAAATTATGATAAAACTTCATTTTATTTACAAAGTAGACCTTATTATTTTGCAAAGCAAATCAATTATTTCAATCATAGCTTTGTTCTGTTCAACATTTATAAAGATGTGATATCTATATCAGTTTTTCTTTTTTCTTTTTTTTTTTCCAATTTCAGTGGGGATATATGTAGATTCCAACCAATTTTATAATATACTCCAAGGGGCATTAGGATCTCAATGGAGGCAACTCAAGCTTAAAGGAAACACTTACTAAGTATATCAGAGCATTGCAAACAAGCGTTTACAGTCGTAAATAGTCTTGGCAAATACGTATATATTACTAACATGATATTTGCAGTTTAGTGGTAATTAATTAGCAGTAAAATATTACCTCTCTTCCTTTAGGATAACTAGATTTGGAAGATTTCTTTCCAAAAAGTACAGTCTTAATCCATTTCCCCGGAGACTTTCCCATTACACGAAGATCACGCGAAACCTGCGAATACCTGTAATTGACTTTCACCATCACTCTATGTCGTTCTGGCTTAAGCATACATTAATCGTAAATTAAATAATCTTTAAAAAAAGGGAAAAATAAAACCAAAAAAAAAAAGAAAATTAAAAATTAACTATGACAAATTATTGTTAATAGAAGTCATAAAAACAATTACAAACCCAAAAAAAAAAAAAACTCAGCAAAGCAAATTATCAGAATCAGCTATGAAGAATCCAATGATCTACCAAATTCAGAGCCAAATTTTAAAAAAATAGAAGAAATTAACCCTAAAAATTCAGGATCTGCTGAAAATTGAAATCCAAAGGTAACAGGTATGGCGCCAAAAAGAAAACAAAAACAAATGAAAGCCTTTTACATGTAACAAATTAACACTAGATCTGATACCTACCCCCGCAAATGCAAGACTTTCTGAAGCTCAAAATCTACCAATCCTGATTTTCAAAAACCACCAAACCAAACACCGAAGCATGAGTTTTTGAAACTACATATAGAAACACTGAAAATATATACAGGCGAAAAGTCGAGAAAATGTAAAGCAAAACGTACCATGAGAAAGTAGCCAAAAAGAGAGCGACTGAGAGAGTAAGCTTCCAATCAAATCAAGAAAAAATTAAAAAAGGGGGAGAGAGAAATTAAAAAGTATCTTCGATTTTTCTTTTCCTTGCTTTTTTTTTTTTTTTCCGCTCTGTAGTTATTGCACTGAGAGTTTGAGAGAGAATTTTTCCTAAAATATATATGAATTTGGATATTATGATAAAAAATAACGGTATCTAATCCAGTGCACCAGATTTAGTGTAATTAGTTTGGGTAGGGATGATTTACACCTTTAGATGGGATACTACAGCGAGATTGTCACTGACAGTGGGGATTTGACGGTTGGGATTGACAGGAGATGTGGGCGTTTGGAATAGGGGATGAATTAAAAGTGGGAGGTAGAGGTAGTCTTTGTTTGGAGAAAGTGTCCCCAAGTGCAGTTACTTCGGGGACAAGTGTCCAAGCTTCTTTATTTCTGACGCATATCCAAATTACCCTTCTGCCCTTCCACCACAAACTTATAGGCGTACGCGGGTGTACAGGCGCGTGGTACGATCAGAGGCGTCCAATGAAAAGCTCCGGCCGGTAGATTTTCTGGGAGAAGGGGGGTGTTGGTAGCGCTGTCGAAAGCGAGCGTGGGTAGGTGGGTGTTTTTGAAGAGGAAGGTGGAAAGGGCGCATGAGAGCCACGGTCGAGAGGAGGGAGAGGGGAGTGAAGGGACTCAAGGGAGCATGCCACGGCTAATAACATGAAAAATTTATATTTTTATATTATGTTTTTATATATTTTAAATTTTATAAGTATATTTATAATATTATATATTTATTATTATTTTGATATATTAATAATTTATATAATATAAATTTTAATATATTCATAAATTTATATTATATTTATATTTTGTATGTTATGTTATATATTTTATCATATTTTAATTATTTTTAAAAAAAATTCATTTTTACTTATGTATTTTAGTTAAATGACAAAAAAATTCTTCATATCTTGTTTCATTTCATTTATTATAGGTTAAATAATTACATTTTCAAAATAAGAATTTCATTTTTACATTATACTTTAATTCGTGTAATAGTTAATCTTATATTTTTACATCATATCAATACTTTTTAATAATATTATCTCTTTTTATCTAATGTTCAAATTACATAAATAAAAGTGTCAATGAAAAAAATACTAAAAAAATATTTTACA
>JBBYHO010000018.1:3583644-3601211 GCA_038382025.1 Adansonia gregorii
TCGAAAAAATCTAAATCTGTTTACAATTCTTTCTTATTTAAATAATAAAAATAAATTTTTAAATTTAATTATAAAAATATATAAATATTAAAATTAAAATATTTTTTAATATTTTAAACAACAAATAAATTTTTTTAGTCAAATACCAACAAAATGATTTTTTATTTAAATTCAGTCGATCCATCAACATTTCTTAGATAGAATAATAGAGTTTTAATCATGGGTTTAGAGTTTCAAAGAAAAAAAAATCTTTATGTTGGATTGAAGAGTTATTTAAGACAATGTCTCCCCCTTTGTAGTACCTTTCTAATGCCAACCAAATATTTTATAAAAAATAAATGAAAGTTATTTCTTCAATTAAAGGGATAATTTTCTTTTACCGTGCCTCATATTGCTTGTCACATAGAAAGCAATTCTTTATTTTTTATATATCTAAAAAAATTTAAATAGTATGTTCATATTATTTTTAGTGTTATGATCGTATTCCATGCATTATATTTTTTTTATATTAACAATTTGTATTATATATTTTTATGTATTCCCGCATTCATATCTTGCTATGTTATTTTTTTCATGTTGTATCGTATGTTTGTTATATGAAATTGCTAGAGCCAATTGCAATTATTCAAATAATCTCTAATTTTGTATCATGTTCTTTTTATATAAATTTTAATATGTTCATGTATTCATATTATGGTCATTTTTTTCTATTATGCTATATTTTAATTATTTTTTCCTGTCATGCTCATGTTTGATACTATTCAAATAATTCTTAATTTTATGTCATGTGTAGTATAATGTTGGTTTTTTTTTTTCAAAAATGAAGTCATATTATTTTTTTATTTTTATGTTATTTGAACAAAAGATTATTGTATTAATAAATTATAGGTAAAAATCAAAATATTAAATAATAATAGGAGATGAGTCTATATAAGTAAATTTTAAAAAAATATGTAGATGTTAAAGTAAATATATATATATATTATAATGATTAAATGGTAAAAGGAAAAAATTTTATATCAAATGATGTTGTAAGTTAACAAGTAATTATTTGATAGTTGTTAGGTTTATATTTTATTATTTTTATTTTAAATACAAATGATAAATATCAATATAATCTAAATAAATTAAATTTAGATATCTATCTCTTTTTTTATTGATAATATACTAAATTAGATTCATGTTTTTATATTGTGTTTATTTTATTTTATATATACTTTACTTTGAAAGCACATATATACACTAAATTAGGTTAGTGTATTCATATTTTATTTATTTTATTATATATATATATATATATATATTTTTTACTTTAAAAGTTTGGATATTTGCTTTGTTTAACATAGTAATTTCATTTTAACTCTAAATTCGTATTTTATTTTTGTATCACAATCATATTCAATTTATTGTTAATGACAATAAAACCAAAGTAACATTATGATTCAAACACTAAGTAAGAATAGTGTCCTCAATCTCCTTCAAAATCCTTACTCAAGAAAATAGCTTGTGAATTAGAAACCCAAGTGTCCTAACCAGGTTATTAGCTTCTTCTTTTTTAGCTTCCAAGTCACTTCTCTCCAACGTTTGTTATGGGATTTGTAATTATATCTTGAGTCACTTTCTCGCCTAATGTTTGTTATGGAATTAAATTGTAAATATATCTACCGTATTGGGTAATCATAAATAATTACCAACCAACGAGAAATTCGAATCAAAGATCAAATCATTAAAAGATTCTTTCCCCTACGTTGGTTGCATAATGCATATCTTACAAATCAAGTTCCATTAACGACGTATTCACCGACTCTTCTAACCTTCAATGAATAACCATTAAGTCACCCACCCAACATATAATATTTTGTTAGATTTCTTGTTTCTTTGTGAAGCCTCTATTTTTTTTTTCCTTCAGCTTTTTCCACCGGACAATGTCTTACTATCAATGTGAGGCGTGGCAGATCGAAGCTGAAGATGGTGAACAGGATCATGATATGATGCAAGTGGAAGATTCCTCACTTCGTCCCGTGTTTTCTATTGAAATTTTTGCTAATATTGTTTCTCGTCAACCAACCATCATCAAGCAACAGCTTTTGTTGCCACAGGGTCAGTTGACGACGCAGGCCAGCACGTCCTGGTCGGCTATATCTAGCAAGCTTTCGCAGATGCAAGTGCCCTTTAGCCTTCATGCGATGGTGATGCAAAAGATCATTGAATGTGCACGTTCAGCGATGAAGGAAACGCATAACAAGAACCGCAAGAACATTCCTATTATCGTGACTCTTTGTCCCCTAAGACCATCAGAGGATGAAGCCGAAGAAGTGCTAACTAACGGGTACGAAGCTTTTGCAGAATCCTTCGATGCGCAAGTTTTCAAGCTGAGGGGTGTAAGCATGGGAGCAATTGGGTCATTGGAGAAGGTTAACGTTGAAGGTGATTTTACGGTGCAATGTGTTATTTGCTTGGAGGAGATTTTGGATGGGTTGAAAGCTAGCCAAATGCCTTGCTTCCATGTGTATCATCAAGATTGCATTTTCAGGTGGTTGGAGAAGAGCAATCTTTGTCCACTTTGTCGATTTCAGATGCCTGCAATTGATCTTTGAAATTGGGTCATTCTCTTACATTTTAACTTTTTTTCTTCTTTTCCAAAGTGATAATTGATACTACTGTAGAAATATTGGTAATATTAACAAGATTTCAGTTTACTAGTTACGTTGAAGCGATTTGGTTTGGTTCTCTTATCTCTTTTTTCGCAAGAATTCCTTCGTAATGTTAGCAGCATTCAACTTGTACTTTTGGCAGACCGTGGAATTGTGTCCATAACGTGTTGCGGTTGTTGTTAATGTTTGATATGGCCCATAAATATGTACAAATATGATATACGATTGCGGTTGTTCTCGTTATGTCTATTTAAAGAGAAAAAAAATTTGATTGTTAGCACTTGTAAATTGGATCGGACCTGAGCCTGCGTTTGGGTTAATATGGTTAAGTAGGTCTTATCCTTTTAGAGCTCAACCCATCACTATTTAAAGCCAAACTAAATTTTATCTAGTCTAAATAAGATATTTTTATTTAGTTTTAAATTTTAAATGGTTATCTCAATTTAAAATTTAAAAAATATCTTACCTTGATTTTGGGGATATAGGGGAACGATTACAATTGTTTAGTTTTATGGGGTTTTCTTTTCTGTAGAAGAAAATAGAAATCGGAGAAGTTTTTCTATAAAAAAATTTAAAATTTATTTTTAATCTATACTTCTGCATCTAAATTCATTGTCGTCATCTTTGTTGAAAAGGATAACACTCCTTTCAATTTGCTATGTTACAATTGACTGTGCTTTAAGCTTAGAAGATGAGTTGTGGATACTGTTAAGCACTTAAGAAACAATCAAATTTCATCTTGAGGTCAAAAGTTCTGAACCTTGACTCAATTAGTTCTTTGAATTTGGCAGAACCAAATTTTTTATATATTTTTTTGTTTGCCTAATTAATTTATTTTACCTATTTCAGATATGTAGGTATAACATTTGTTCGTGTATGTAGTATTTAGCGCCCAACAGTTAATATGATAATGTTTTAAGAAATTTGATAATGCTATAAGTGTTACATAACAGATAAAATATAATATGAAGAATCTAATTTCTGATATACCACTCATGCCATTACAGTAAATTTGGGTAAGAATTACCATAATATATTTTCAACTCCAACTTAAAATAAATAAGAGTAATTTGGTAATATTAAAAATAAATTTGGGTAAGAATAACTATTAGATTTTAATGAAATTAAATTATTATTTTTATTAATTCCTCATATGTATAATATTATATAGATTAGTCTTATTAATCTTTCTTATGTATTATTCTTAATACATTACACAAATTTCTCTCATCATAACTCTTTTTTTTCCTTTAATGTCGCGCTTTAATCATCTTTATTCCATCAAAATCTCTTCTTTTAATGAAATATTTAATTGTTTTTAGTAATTCCTTACATAATTATATATATGTTATTCTTGCACTACAAAATAAAAAATTTTTAAGAATGAGGTAAAAAAATTATAAAGAAAATGTCCTCTTTATCTTATATTTAAGATTATTGAGAATGAATATTACCTTAAGACTCTTCAAAAATACCGTTTTATAGGATGATTGTTAGAGCCAATTTTTTATCTTTGGGAGAATTATTATTGTTCTTAATTCTTCTAAATTTTGTAGTGTTAATAATAATTATATAATTTTAATGCTATAAAATTTATACATGACTCAAATTTTAGATAGCCTTCTACCCCAACTCATAGACACCTCTAGTAAAAGCTAAAATGTTTTAAAATAAGATATGAAAAAACTCTTTTTAAGAGCTTATCAATGGTGGATGGTACCCCCAAAAATTTTAAATTCCCTTAGTATATATATGATTATATGTATTTATATATAAAAAAAATTTAAATAGGCCCCCTACATTTATTTTAGTTTATTGTTTTTGTCCATAACTTTTCAAAAATTCAAATTATATTGTTTTATGTCTTTTTATTTTACTCATTATTTATAAACTCTTCAACTTAATTGATTTGTCATATATGTTATGTCACAAACATGTTAACTTGAATTATTTCCTAGATGTTGGCTTTCTTTATAAGACTTCAACAAAAAAAATTAGTGAAAACCCATAATTTTTTAGAGATTGTTGTCACTTTTCTTTTTCTTGTTCATCTTCTTTTCCTCTTTGTGTCTAAATTCACTTAATTTTTCTTAGAGTTATTGCTTGCTTAGATTATCACTTTAAAGATCTCCTTTTTGGTTAGTAGTCATACTAATTTTTATCATTTTTTCTTTTTCAATTTCTATTATGAGGCCCTTTGTTCCGTTTTTCATTATCAAAAATCCTTAGTAATAAGTGATAAAATTCTTGTTAGATTTTTTTAAAAAATATATAATTATATAATCTTATTGTTATATGCATGAGTAATGTTAAAACATTGGTTATTAGCCAAAAAGTGTATATATTTTTTTGTTAGTTTTTGTTATTATGCAATATTATGTTAATTTGTCTTAAATATTTATAAAGCAACCAAAGTTCAACCGGAAATTTGCCAATTTGGGACTATTAGAAAAGCATTATAGTCTCAAAGTTTCAATTTTAATATTTTAAAGGTATATTTTATTTCTTGTTTTATTAAAAATATATGGTTGAGCAGTTGATTTTTATACATATTTTTTCAATTTTAAATTTTCAAACCAATTAATCAAAAAAATTCATTTAAGAAGTTGAAAGATTGTGCAAATTAATTTTAAAAATCATGTTATTCTTTGAAAGTTTAGTACTTTATTCTATATCTTCTACACAAATATTAAAAATTATATTGCAGGAATATAAATGTGTTAGCAAATTTATCATGAAATTAAATTAATAGATTTATATAATTGCAGGTATTGTGGATTCATCCATGGTCAAGCAAAAATATTGGACTGATTTTTTAAGAAGAAAGATGCTAATAACCTGGTTGTTATAACATCAAAAAAGAGATTGATGAAACATTTAATTCATATTCAGTTATTGAAAATTTTGTTTCTTTAAAAGACTATGGCTCACAATTTTAGGTAGAATTATCTATTTTATGTATATTGTTTTCTTATACTTTTATTTATGTATTGATAAAATTTATGGTTTTATAAACTATTACTTTTATTAGAATAATACTACCATATATGTTTTTCATATTGGTAAGATATGTTAGCTTCATTGGCTTTATATTAATCTTAGTTTTGATATAATAATAACTTAAACTAAATTAAGTTACATTCGATTATTTCTAACTTAGTATTTTGTCCTTGAATTAAATTGAAAATATTTTGAACAATACTAAATTGATTTTCATACCTCCTATTTTCTCAAAAATAGTTCCAAATGAATATTTATACTTATAATATTTTTAAGATAAGTTTAAGTGATTTTCAAGCCAAGAAAAACTCTTTTACAAGCTTTTTCCATGAATGTATCGATACAATGTATGAATGTATCAATACATCTATTGGCATTAGTTAAGAAAATCCTAAAACCCTCATTTATATCGATACAACCTAAATTGTATCGATACGAGTCATGATGTATCGATACATTTCAAAACGTATTGATACATTGGGCTACAATGGCTAGTTTTTTAAAGTAATGTATCGATACTTTATTTCATGTATCGATATAATGTCATGAGAAGAAATGAAAATAAGCATTTATGAAAGTTACAACTACTCTCAACCTACTTGATTAATGCCCAACGTATATAATTTAGTTCCAAGCTATAAATAGAGGATTACAACATCTGAAGAAGTATGAAATACCAAGTTTAATTCAGTGTTGAGCATTAAAAGCTCAAAATCTTCAAGTTTTTCAGTCTCTTTGTATTCAATTTATGTTATTCTATGTTCATTTTGATCTCATCCATTTTATATTTAAATTCTAACAAACACCAACCTAGAAGTTTTAATTGTTTGCAAACACTTCATTTATATCACAAAAAAGGGTTATGCGAAGATTGAGTGAAGACACTTAAAAATTTATGGTAGAATTTTTAAAGGGATTGAAAGTTTCTATATAAGCCTCGAAAGATAGAGTTGTAAAGTTATACCTTAGCTTCAAAGTTAACAATTTCACAATTGAATTATAGGAATCACCTTGGCAATGAAGTGCTAAGAAAAGAGGATATAGGTTCTGAGCTTAAGGACTAAACCTCTATATATTGTTTGTTTTTTTACCCTTAACTCCTTTTATTTCTATTTTATTTCAACTTTGCTTTAAACGTCAATTTGTGATCAAATTTTTAAAAGAACCAATTCACTCTCTCTTGGTTCAATCATTACTTTGGGTTAACAAAACATAATAAGATACCTCAATTGAACTATATATATACATTTAATATTTAAATTGGCCCCCTAAAAACTAAATGTCAAGATCTATCACTGGAGCTTATTCTTATCTTATTCTTTCTTCATTTTCTTCATTAAAAATAAGTGACTTATAAGTTTTAAGAGATTTTGATAGAAAGTTTAGCCAACATTTTTATTTATAAGAGATAAATAAGTTAAAAAATAAGATCAAACAGAGCCCAATTCAACCATAACCCCTCCAATCTTTATCTAATTAACTCATCTATGGAGAACATTAATCACCTAAGCTTTATTGAACCCGCAACCTCCAAAAGTCAATCAATATTATAATGCCAATTGAGATAGCATTCGGTCAATGTAAGTAAACCTTTTTAAATTAAAAAAGCATTTTTTAATATTATATTTTTAACTCCAATTTAAAATAAATAGGGAAATTTGTAAATAAATTTGGGTAAAAATTATTATTAGATTTTAATGAATTTTAATTATCATTTTTATTAATTCTTCATATATTTTATAATATTATATAATTAATATTATTAATTTTCATATATGTGATTCTTAATAATTAGTATGTAACTAGTAATATTAAATTTGTATGGTATGCAAATTTCTCTCACCATAATTCTTTTTTTCCCTTAATTTCATGCTTTAATTATTACTATTCCATCAAATTGTCTTTTGCAATGAAATGTTTATTTGTGTTTTTATTAATCCTTATATATATTTTCTTAATAATTATTCTATAATTAATGCTATTAAATCTATACTTTACTCAAATTTGAATTAAATATATACATTACTCAGATACTATATTAATATAGTTAGAGATTTGAATTAAATTAAATTAGGAAATAAACATTTAAAAGTTCATCATCCTCTATTTACTTTTTAGATGAGGAAATATATATATATATATATATAGATATATTATATGCTCTATGTTTCCATCTATACGGTTTTATATTTCTAAATCCAACTTGGAATATGAAGGGGTGCTTTAGTAATATTGAAAAATAAATTTGAGTGAGAATTACTATTTATATTTTCAACTCTTAACTTAGAATAAATAATAAATTATTGTACTTAGTAATATTGAAAATAAATTTGGGTAAGAATTAACATTAGGTTTTAATGAACTTTAGCTTTTCTTTCTTGATTCCTCACATGTGCTATAATAGGTTGGGCTCATTTTTATTATTTTTTTTATTTGTTATTATTCAATACAACCTTCGTCATCATTCAAAATTTAATTTGATTTGAACTTGATAATTTATAAATAAGTTTTATAAATATAAATAATGTTAATAAATGTATTAAAAATAGATAAAAAAATAATAAATAGGAGCTTAACCCGTGCTATAATATGATGCATTAGTATTATTAATTTTTCACATGTGTTGTTTTTAGCAATTATTATATAATTAATATTAACTCTCTCTCTTTTTTTTCTATTTCTCGTGCTTTAGTTATCTATATTCTCTCAAATTGTCTTTTTATAACTAAATTGAAATGGTAATCCATTGGCTTTAGATAAGCAAACTTTTTTTTTAATTAAAAGAACTTTTCTTTTTGTTCTGATTATTTCTTTTTATAATGAAATATTTAATGACTTTTCATTAATTCCTTATATATTTGTACCTCAATCAAATTTCTTTCACTATAATTTTTTTTTCTTTCTCCTTTAATCTTATGTAATCATGTTTTAATTTTTGCCATATTCTAGCAAATTCTCTTTCCATAATTAAATTGAAATACTAATTCGTTTGCTTTAAGTAACTAAGCTTTTTTAAATTAAATAAAAATTTCTCTAATTTTTTTTTCTCTTAATGAGATATTTTGTTGTTTTTAATTGTTTTCTTAATAATTACAATATAATTAATGTTATTAAATTTTCGCCTTACTCAAACTTCTCTCACCATAACTCTCTCTTTCCCCCTTAATCTCATGTTCTATTATTCCCTATTCCATCAAATTCTCTCTGTAACTAAATTAAAAAAGTAATCCCTTTGTTTTAGGTGAGTAAACTTTTTTAAATTAAAAAATTATTTTTTATTAATTCTATTTATTAAACAAATATTTAATTTTTTATTAATTCCGTTCATATATTATTCTTAATAATTATTATATAGTTAATGCTGTTAAAATTGTATGTTAATGAAATTTTTCTGTTTATTGTTGCGCTTAATTCTTTTTTAATGAAATATTTAATTGGTTTTTATTTTCCTTATATAGATGTTATTCTTTTTTATTATTAATTCTCTTTTTAGTGAAATATTTATTATTTTTTATTAATTCCTTATATATATATATTATTCTAAATATCTAACATACAATTAATGCAATTAAATTGGTAGGTTACTCAAATTTTTTACCTATAACTTTTTCCTTTAATCTCATGTCTTAATTATCCCCTATTCCATCGAATTCTCTTTTCTTATAGTTACATTAAATTAGGTATTTTTAAATTAAAATTGATTTTTTCTCTTCCTGTTTGGATTAGTTCCTTGATTAATGAAATAGTTAATTTTTTTATTAATTCCTTATATATATATATTAATCTTAATAATTGTTATATAATTAATTCCATTAAATTTGTGCATTACTCAAATTTCTATCACCGTAACTCTGTCTTTTCCACCTAATCTCATACTTTAATTATCCCCATTCCATCAAATTCTCATTTTTAATAAAATAATTAATTTTTTTATTCCTCATATATTTATATATATTTAATAAATATATTATTCTTAATAATTATTATATATTTAATGCTATTAAATTTGTATGTTAATCAAATTACTCTCATCATAACTCTCCTTTTCCTCCCACAATCTAATGTTTTGAAGGGGGGGGGGGGAAGTTGAGGTCCTGTTGTTGAACAAAGCCAAATAGCGGAAAGTTAGCTAACCTGGATGGTTTGGTTAAGTGTGCTATTTGACATAATTGATGTGATTAAGTGGCTGCCTTCAGTACTTCGGGTAGCTTCTCTGCTACCCACAAATGCTTTCGACCAATTTAAATCCAATGTCGATGAGAAGATCAGATAACGAAAGCGTTCAATACGACTAGGCTTTTTTCTTTTTTTTTCCCCCGACATAAATGATCAAATATCACCAACTTGATTAGCCAATTCCCTGCTGCTCTAAGCCTATATAAACCCAAGACTGAGCCTTGTCTTCCTCGCTCGTGAACTTTCTTCCGTCTGGCTTTAGTTTCAAATATCTCGGAATGGCTTATTTCAATTGCTTTGTTCTAGCATTCTTCATGGCTTTGTCATTTTCAAGCATTAACGTTAGCCTAGCTGCTCGCCATCTTCTCCATCTCCAGCTACCGCCTTTGCCACCATTGCCACCATTGCCGCCATTGCCTTTGCCTACCATCCCCACTTTCTTCACCTTGCCACCTCCGCCTAGCATGCCATCACCCCCCACAATTCCAATTGACATTATATCCATTAATGCTTCTCCCCAGCACCATCCACAAAAGCCGACCCTTAAAATTGGGGTTTTTTATCAAACTATCCTTAATTTTTAAGGAAATTACAAAAATACTGTAGATCTGAAATAATTTACCAAAAAACTATTGTTTTGCCACGTATGAATTGATACAAACTCACTAAAGCACATAGCGTGTCCAACGATGGACTCGCGAAACAAAATAGCGAATCCATCGTGTATCCACTGCAGACTTTAGCGATTCCACAGTGGATTCGCTAATATTTTTGGCGTTTCGCATGTGTATACAGACGAATGCAATATTTTCTTAATTTTATTGTATTTTTTATTAAATTTATAATAATATCATTAATTTTTTATTTATTTTCTTAATTTTATATAATTGTAATTTTATATTTTATATTTTATATTTATATTATTATTATTATTATTATTATATTGCTGTTGATATTTTTATTATTTTTTTAATTAATAAAAAATTTGGTTCTTAAAAAATATTAGATAATTATATGTATAATAATAAATTTTATGATTAAAAAATTTATTTCATTTGCGATTATTATTAGTAAATTATTTACTTAAATTGTAATCATGTTTGGGGTATGAAATATTTAATTTATTTACATTACACTTTTAATTTACTTTGTAATTGAGTAATTATTTTTTCAATTCGTTTTACGGATAATGAAACAATAAAAGGTAATAAAATCTAATAATAAAACAAAAATAATGAATGATGAAATCTAATAAATGAAAATCTTGAAAAACAATCCTAATCCAAAATATATAGCTAGGCACCAACTAGGGTCATGGCTGATGAGATGGACCACGGTCATCTCCAATTAGTCTGTAAGAGGGATCTGCAGTGGAGCTTAATTATGTCGCGGTAGGAAATGATGGGTATAGAGGCTGGCTAGGATATTTGTGGTTAGTAAAGAAAAAGTAATGGGTAAGCATAATTGTTTTACAGGATACAAAGGGGGAACATGTACGTGGCTAAGAAATAGGTGATAGGTAAGTAGCTAGGTGAACAGGTGGTGGATGAAAAGCCTTAGTGATAACAAGGGTTATGACTAATGGTGGCTCGATGCAGACTGAGAGTGCCAGCACCTTGATCTCATCTTCGATTATCCCGTAAACCATGACTTCTTCGATGATGCGTAGTTGCACCTGCCTCGGCATCTTCGAATAAACCTAGGACATCCTCTACAGAAGGTGCCGGAGGTGGCGGAGCTCACCAAACTCTTATGGAACGAAATATTCATGTTTATCCATCAAGTACAGCATCTATTCTGTCATCTGTCGTATTTCATCCCTAGTCAACATGTACCTGGGATCAGAGGCCAATTTATAGAGTTGTTCCAAGTTTTCAACCTAAGGGAAAAAGATAACATTGTCATAAATAAAGATTACAATTTAAATTAAGGACGAAAATATAGAACGAATTTATGAACCACAACTCCAACATGGGCTGTACTTTTACCAATCCATCGTAATGTAATTTTCCTATACCAGTGCATAAATTTAGATTGCATAGATAGAGGTCCCTGCAATGGAGTACCAACAATGCATTTCTCAACACAATTGTCCCAATTCCTAAACAAGTCAATATACTTACTATGTACATTGGGCAAAAAGTCATGAACCTTCCCCGCCAATTTAATGGTATTTAATTTCCTTGGTTGTTGCAGGGCTTTGGGAATGGATTGACGTAGAGCCTTATCTAATTAGTGTCACTCGATAATGTGAAAATATATGAGAGACACCATTACCTGTCAAATTTCTCTACTAGCAATACATAACTTTAGGAATATGGTTACAATCTCGATTGTATATGACTGTCATATCATCTATAAAAAGACAACCAATTTGATTAAAAAAATCAAAAGTAACAATATTAATATTCAACATTGAAGCTTAAAAAAGCTAATAGTTACCTCATTTAATTTCAAACAATCAAAAACATGCCAATAATATCCTAACACATGCGTCATACTACTAAACAATATTTTTTGTCTATAACACCTTTTCAAATGTCAAACGATGAAACAATTAATGATAAATAGAAAAGGACTAAATATAAAGCACATGAAATTACAAATTAAAAAAAGGCATCTGACCTAAACCCAAGTGGATGATACTAATCCCAGGCCGCACTGTAACCGGTAGGTATGGTCTGCTGATCAAATAAGGTTAATGCTAATCTACTCCATGCTGAAAACTATGAAAGCCAACAAGCTCAGCAATTTCCTTTTTGTTGTAATCAGCGGCCTTACACAACTTTTTGTACAAGTATGAAGGCATGTAGATCCCCAACTATAATTTTCGGCCTCTTGAAAGTCCACAAACAAAGGGAGGTACATCAAATTCAACCACTTACTAGAATGATCAGTAAATAGCATACCTTTGATCAATCTAAGGCAATAAGCTCGTGTATAACTATGAAGAGTCACATTGTCTACATCTGCTGGGACAATCCCGAAATGGTCATCGTGCCACATCATACTAATACGTTCCCCCTCTCTGTACGTGGCTACTAGCACCAAACCTAATAAGCTGTCACATATATCATTCCAATCCTAGTTTATTCCCCCCAGTCACAACTCTTCTAGAAATTAGAAGGCCAATAATAATAACATCTTCCAATGTCACTGTACATTCTTTATTGGACATATGGAATGTACGTGTCTTTGGCCTCCATCTCCCAACTCATGCACCAATTAATGAGGGATCTGTGATGCAGTACTCGATGTGGGCAACATTGATAAACCCACAAAATTGTAAGGAATAAGTAGTTCAAGTGAATCCACGTGTTTGAACTTTTAAGAGTATCTAACATGTAGCTCTTGATTAGCGTGGCCAAGGCATAAATGCTAAAATAAACTGCCTTTCAAAGGTCTTCTGGTCCAAGATCAACACCATGTCTCATTACTTATGAATCTTTAACATGTGAAAATTAATTATATCAGATTAATAAATGAAAATATAATACTTCAACAATTAGTAACTTTGCCTAAGCAAATTTACACATAAATAAATAACAGACTCTAAACAATTAAATAAATAACAATTACATTTTATTACAAAAATTATTAATTTTAAAGCAAATAAAAACAAATTTTACTCCCTAAAAATCAATTAACAATAAGAAATTTTGACCTGCAAAATTTATTTATCTAAAACAATTATTCGACAAATAATTTAATTCAAAAATTATTAATTTTAATTTTCACATAACAATAATACCAATTTTAATAATTTAAACAAAAATAAACACTAAATAATAAATAATTCAATTAATCAAAATAAATATATATCTAGAAATCGATTTTCAAATTATTACTTGATATATTTGCAATCACTATTACAAATAAAAAATATAATTAATTACTTAATACAAAACAAAATAATATTAAAAGTAATATTAAAAGTGAAATAATCTTTTTATTAGAAATAATATTGTACGAGGATTAATTACTTTTCTCAAATTTGTTCCACGCGGACTCACTAAAGCGGGTACTAAATCCACAGTGGATGCACTATTCACTATAGCTCATCCAACGTGGAGTCGCTGTTCGGTTTAGCGAGTCCACCTAGATTCACTGGACTGACTAAGGATTCAACCCTTTAACCGCTGGTTAGATTAGTTAATTCGGGTATGATTCGTACAACAAAAATATAATAATATTTTATTAAATAATTTTGAATTTATATTATTTTGATAATTTATTTAAAATATAGGGGTAGTTTGATGCATGATACTTAAAATTCTCCAACGTTTGGGAGTACGCACGTTTACTGGGCTGTGCCATAGGCTTTAATGAACGATAATCTTGTATTGCCAGGGAAACATTGCGCCGTTTATTTCGTTTTATTTGAATGCTGTTTTGCTTTTACCGCTCGTCTTTACAATTAGGAGTTTGTTCCGTGTATTCCATGATCATAAATCACCGAATGATTAATTATATATATATATATATATCCATAATGTTAAAGTTAACTTATCTTTGTCATCTACTTTATTGTTTTCTCCTTGACATTCTTCAAAAATATGACCAAATCATGGGTTAAACTGCTAGAACGTGCACCATTGCATATTCATAAGCAAATAAGGCATGTTTATATTTCAGTGTCAAATATCGATATAAATTTAAGTTGAATATCCTTAATTTTTTTAAAAATTTTTTTATTTATTTACAAGATCGTACTATACCAAACTGAAATAATCTTCTAAAAAAATACCGATAGCTTTGCGTTTAGTAGTACTCGCTGCATTTTTAGCTGGGTTTACCAATCCAAAGGAATTTTAATTAATACCCAGCAAGAAGTTAAGAACATGTACAACAGCAACAATAGAAGAACATCAGTGGCGATGCAAATTATGAACAAACCAAATGGAAATTTAATAATAATGATGATTGTGGCACGTTCAATGTTCATAATCTATTGATGTATACTCACTCACAAACAACCAGAAATACAGCAAATTTTAAGAGCCACTCGGGCTTGCACACACCTTTGACTCGAGACCCGGTTTTCAGTTTCACAGCACATTCTGTTAGTCTTGCACCAAAAAGCATATTAATGGCCACATAGATCACCTCTTCCACTCTACTTGGGTTGGCTTTGCTGCAAAATGGAACAAAACAAAAGGTGTATTTATTAACATGGGAACAGGGTAAAATCATTCTTGCTAAAATAAATGGCAAGCATTCTTTAGCTTCTTATTGTGATGGAAGCTATGGGGAACAGATACTGTCCAGATCCATGGCAATATGTTTAGCTGATATATGTCTACTAAGTAAAATATAAAGCCACCCTTTAGGGAAGGTGCATTATGAAAAATGTGAACTTTGAGATAACCGACGAGTAAAACTGATAAGAAGTTCTAACCAAGAATTAGCATTTCATACCATTTCCGTCTCTGGATGACAATTTAGATCTGTCGCCTTTGCTCCCAGTTTTCGCTGAATGAACCAGTCTGTGTGTCCTCGGTGACTGGGAGCTTATTTTATTATTGGCTGAAGATGGCAAAGAGTGGCGATGAGTGAGGTTATTTTTGTCAACTCCATCCTGACCAGAGCGAGGAGAGCCTTGTAGTCTTAGCTTAGCTTTGGCAGATTCAGTTGCTGCCATGTAGCTTGGCAGTGCAGGACTGTTCTGAGGCCCATTCTCTGTGCGATCTTGTTTTGCAGGATTAGCAGCTTTCCTCCCGGACTTCTGGTTCTCGGTATTCACTGAGTCGTCCTTCCTGTTCAACTCCACATTTGTTATGAGAGTTTTCTCATCCTTAACTGTTCTATCTGTGGAAGGCTTCGAGTCAACAGCAGCAGGATCACTATGCAATAAATCTGATGTCTCATTCATCCATAATGACCCTGGCATAGTTTCAATGTCAGGTGATCTTGAAACTGCTACTGTCATCTGTTTCTTTGTCTTCTCAGCTGAGCCATTCACTGTCACAACCATCTCTTTCTTCATCTTCTTTGCTGAGATATTTACTGTCAAGGTTGTCTCTTTCTTCAGCTTCTCAGCTGAGCTAGTTACTGTAGTCATCTCTTGTCTCATATTCTCAGCTGAGCTATTTACTTTCATGGTCGTCTCTTCGTTCATCTCCTCAGCTGAACTATTAATTTTCAAGCCCATCTCTTTCTCCAGCTTCTCAGCTGAGCTATTTATTTTAGTTGTCTCTTGTCTCATCTTCTCAACTGATCTATCTACTGTCATGGTCGTCTCTTTCTTTGTCTTCTCAGCTAAGCTATTTACCATCATGGTCGTCTCTTTCTTCATTTTCTCAGCTGATCTATTTACCATCACGGTCGTCTCTTTCTTCATTTTCTCAGCGGAGCTATTAATTGTCAAGGCCATATCTTCCTTCATCTTCTCAGCTGAGCTATTTACTGTAGCCATATCTTCTGTAATCTTATCATCTGAGCTATTTACTGTCTTCGCCATCTCTTTCTTCATCATCTCAGCTGAATTATTTACTGTCATGGCCGACTCTTTGTTTGTCTTCTCACCCAAACTATTGAGGCTCTGTTCCGAAATATCAAGAATTGTGGTGCTTGAGACCTTTTCCAAACTTTGTTTTGGCTTTTCAAATTCAACCTCTGGTTGCAATGAATTTTCTACTACAGGATTATGAACCTTTCTCAAGTTGCGTTTAACCTTTTCAAGCTCACTTTGTGGGTTTTCCTGCACCAAGTCAGCTGGTTGGCTGGGAATTTTCCTCAGGTTACGCTTCGGCTTATCAAATTCAGGGGTTGGTTGAACAGAGGTAACATCTAGATTTGCAGGTGGAATCCTGCGAACACTTCGTTTTGGTCGACCAGCATCCTTTTCAACAGCTTGACCATTAACCTGCTTCTTCTGCAATTTATTTTCAGAGGCTTTCTTTGGTTGAGGAATTGGTCTCCAGAAGCAGGATACCGACCAGCGCTCTAACCAGTTCCAGACAGAATTTGGCTCCCCAGCATCATAACAGAGGCGCAAAGGCATTACAGTAGGTGATGAAGCTATAAGCTAAAGCAACAAACCCAACAGTCACTTGCCCAATTTTAAAGGGGGGGAAAAAAGATAAAAGGAGAGGGGCAAAAATAAATGATATTCCAATTAAAGAAATCATGTTTACGGATAGCTACGTGCCGTGAAAAGCTAGATGATATTTTTGGGCCTAACTCAAATTAATGCAATGGAAGACTCTGTATGATCAAGAAGGCAAGTTAGCATGTTGAAGCCTCAACGAACGGAAACATAATAGTAGCTTTCATCTATTTCCACTAATTAATTTGATTAATGGAGCAAAAGGAAGTTGACCCCAAAATTAGCATTAGA
This sequence comes from Adansonia gregorii, assembly GCA_038382025.1. NCBI lineage: Eukaryota > Viridiplantae > Streptophyta > Magnoliopsida > Malvales > Malvaceae > Adansonia > Adansonia gregorii. The sequence goes on from JBBYHO010000018.1 coordinate 3,600,814, forward strand.
AAACTCAGCAAATGAAAGTACGAATGCATGAATAAATCATATGCAATTGCTTCTTGCACAGCAAGTAACCATACAACACCATGATAGAAAATGTGATAGCCAGGTAATGTTTTCCCCATCAAAAGGAGCTTATAGATAAAATTAAAGCCACCAAAGCATAATAGCCAACAAATGGAGTCATCTCCATGAGGTAGCACAATGTCAAGGTGAATTCTATCTATATTCAATTCCATAAATAGAAATACTGCAAGCATGATACCAGACATACCTTACAAACAAAAACATTTGCTGACAACTTTCCAATGCGAGCAGGTTTATTAACACCAAGAAAGACTACAAGCTTGCTCTCCTGCCGAACAATGGTATAAAGGTTAGCCTACAAATAAAGGCTAGCCTAC
>JBBYHO010000018.1:3605746-3618545 GCA_038382025.1 Adansonia gregorii
ACTCTAAATAAATTATATTTTGATTCAACAAATCATATTTCCTTAATTACGAATTTTCAATTAAACCCATGAATTTTGCACTCCTATATTAGCTCAACAGTCTTTGCTGATCAATTGAGTTCCAAAATTAAAATATCTCCCTTTACCTAAATAAAAAAAAAAACCAAGCTTCATTTAATTATATAGGCTTGTTAAGCACAATTAAGGATAAATTCCCCCTTTTATGATAGTTAATTAAGGATAAATTAAAGTACACTAGAAAATGGGACTACAAAGTTACTCAATAAATATTGTATGATTAGGCATTGTTGTCTTTCCTATTCCGAAATTTTGAAATTAAAATTTTGAAAAAAGAAGAAGGTTATTTTTGTGATATTTATATCGAGATAATTTAATGTTATTGTTATGCAAATTTTTTTTTTACGTTCAAATAAAAATAACAAATATTAAAATACGTATATCAAATTTATTAAAGATCACTTATTAATAGTGATTATATAAGCTAACTCAATTAAATATCGGTTTATTTGCTATGCTATTTCTTGTCTCCATAATTGTTGCTTTCAACAAAGCATATTACCATCTTCAAGCGAGTGATCAATCAACTTGCCGATTTCTCACCATTGTTTAAACATTTATGATACTTATGATTTCATTTGATCAATTCTGATCCCTTTATTTTGCCTTTCCTTTTGCCTCAAAATGGGAAGTTCTCCTTGGTGCGATGCAACCGGCGGCTTATAGCGAGGGCCGTCGACACCCGACGAGGACCAGAAGCTCCTACCTTACATTCCAAAACATGGCCATGGAAACTAGCGTTCCTTACCAGAGAAAGCTGGTCGAATTTCTCATCCTAAAGAATTTTAAGATTACAATGTCCACCCCCGCCCCCCCCCCCCCGCATTTATTAAACTGTTAACTCAAATGTCAATTTCAAGCTCAGCTTAGTCAGTTTATATACAATCTCTTTTAAGTACAGTTCAAACTTAAAATCTTAGTATCTACATCCTTATTTTTATCTTAATGTGTGATCTCTTTTGTTAAAAAATTACTAAGATAGAATGTTTTATAATTACTACTAGTTATCTTGTAATATATGGTACGTTTGTTTTCTGTTTTTCTTTTTATAGGTCTTCAAAGATGTGGGAGGAGCTGCAGATTGAGATGTATTAACTATCTAAGACCCAATATTAAGAGAGAAAAGTTCAATTTACACGAGCGAATGACCATCATTCAACTTCATGCGCTTCTAGACAACAAATATATTACGTTATTTCAATTTTTTATTTTTTTATAAAATATTTGTATTTAATATATTTTTAGATATGAGTACAGGGTTATCACTTTTTAAGTACCTTTCAAATATGAAACAAATTTAAAAAAATTGAATATACTCGTGTCAAACATATATCTGTATCTAACATTCATACTTAAATTCAAGTATCTTTTAGTTAGCTAATGGAGAATTTTTGTACTTGGTTTTTGAGTTTGTCAAGGATTGATCACATGGTTGTTAGTGTTTTTGATGGATTCACAAAAATTAGCTTGATTTTATGGTTAATTTTAGTATGTTTTTTCCAACTTCTTTTACTTGGTCTGCAATTGCTTCTCATCTACCCTGGTGAACAGATAATGAAATCAAGAATTATTGGAACAAGCATGCGAAGAAAAGATAAGCCATGATGGGGATCGATCCTGCTACTCATAAGCCAATGGTTGAAGCTCTTGGCTCAGCCAATGGTGGCGACCCCAAGGTGGTGTCAAACCTTACTCCGGGCTCGACTTGAAGCGAAAGCTAGGCTGGGTCGAGAGTCAGCAAAACTACGCCACCAATATGACCTGCAACCTGGCTTACTAGTGCCTCTCCCCACTAAGAGATTCAACAAAATGGCTTTCAGACTTAGCGGCGCCCTTCCTCGTTGCCTTGATGTACTAAAAGCATGGCGAGAAGCACAGCTCGTCGACAACATTATGGAGGCGATCATGGCAGCTATAATGTTGATTCTCCAACATCATCCATATTGAACCATTGCCGGCAGAACGCCATGGCATCTTCAAACAACATTTCATCGATTCATTCAAATGAAGTAAATGAAAGGTGGTTCATTACAAGCCAAGATAACATGGGAACTACTTGCAAAATAAGGGATGATGATGAAGACTTAATCAAAGGGTACTTAAATCTACATGTCAACAATATCTGCGAAAGTGATCAGATCAAAACATATTGGGATCATATGTTCAATCTAAGTTGACTTCAGACCATTATGTTTGACGGTATAATCTGAAATGCTTAATAAAAAGTGGGTTTTCCTTCAATTGTAGGCCATATATGGTGTTCCTCCAAATCCGACTTAGGGTTCCTTAATTTCTCACCATCATTTAATGACCCTTAAAACTTTTTAGTAACATGAAATCAAATGCAATTATTATCTAAAATAAACAATAATAATAATAAAGCCATAAAACAACACTGCTTAATATTGTCAGCTTCACTACCTTTATTGTTAAAAAGAAAAATCGTATATCCTTCGTCACTAACTCATCAGCTTCTTTATCAAATTCTGAAAAATATTTTCTTAATAAACCCTACGCATGTTCTGTCTTGTATTTTTTTAATTAGTTGTGTAAATATGGCCGCAACAAGAATTATTAAATATCTAAAAATTTTAAACATAAATATTATATTTATATAAAACGTATTGAGTTTATGCTAAATAAATGTTTCACAGGTCGAGCCGTAATCTAAAAAAAAAAAAATCAAAATCTAAGCTTAAGTTACCATCCTAATTCACCCATTTAAAACCTGAATTAATATTCATCAAATTAAAAAAATTATTTTTATATTAATATTTTTATATATTTTATAATTAAATTTAAAAATATATATTATTTTAATATAAAAATACTATTTCAAACCTAGTCGACTCAAACAAGAAATTACAAACCTAGGCCAGACCTATTAAATTGGACGAGCTACTTGATACATGGGTAGGTCTACTGCTGTATTCATGGTGGAGCAAGAACATTGTCCCCAATCATATAAATGAAATGGCTGCAAATTTTTTAGTCAAATCGTGTAAATAATCTCTGTATTATAGATAAAATGTGGATTTAATCCATATAAAATAATTTAAAAAACTTTGGTACCTCTGCTATTTGGGATGTTGAATTTTAATCTAATTACAAACATTTTTCATTGTTTCCTTTAAATTTCATAACATGGCTTTCGTTTGTGTATTTAATATTTTTATTAAAAATAGAGTAGTTTAATTTTTCTGTTTTTAAAATTGAAGTATTAGTAATTGGGTTACGATTTCCTATTAAAAAAAAGCATTTTTTTCATATCATCTTAAAATAATATAATTTATTTATGTAGTGTTAGTATTAATGATATATTATTGTTTTAATAAAAATCAAATATCAAGAGACGAAATGATAAAAGAATATTTGAAAACACATACGCAAAAACTTCATGCAAAAATCTAAAAAGAAACAATCTAATTGATCACGATGCACAACGGAGATCGTATTCATACGATTTTGCATTTCTTAATAAATCTAACATGTTTCGTTATTCTAAGTGGTTATTTTATTTTGTGGTATAAGAAGTTGTTACTCTTTAAATCTTGGGTTCAAAGGTTCTTATATATGCCTTTTTTCACACAAAAAAAATAATTTTTTTCTTTTTATTTTAATTTCAAAAATATAAAAAATTAAATTACTTAATTTTTTTAATATAAAAATTTAAAAATCTCACAATCACTTCTATGAATTTCATGTTTTTTTTTCATAGTTTAAGGTGCCCAAGCCAACTTGCCATGCTAGATGTCCTGCTAACTTCCTAAGGAAGCTCCTTTCTAACTACGAAAGCCAAAGATATATAAATATACTTGTTTGCACATAGATATGATAATTTCAGATAAAAAAATAATATGATATGATAAATATATTATAAGATAATATGATATATTATTTGACATATTATAAAAAATAACAAATATGATATATATATATATAGGAATGTAATAAAATTTATATAACATGAATTATTGATATTTTAAAATTTATATAAATATATAATATTTTAAATATAATTATGATGGTGAAAATAACAAAGGATACTAGTATTGTGAAATTTATTTACGTATTTATATAATCATATGTATATTTATAAATAAAAATATTTATGAATTGAGCCGCAACTTGAAAATTTTTTATATCCCAACCTATTTCACTATTGAAAATACTATTCAAATATATATAAAAAATTATTTTTATATTAATATTTATAATTAATATTAAGTAGTAATTTGAGCCACTTGAACTAACTTGAATTAATACAACTTATACTCAAATCTGATTCAATATGAGCCGAGTCAAATAAATCGCTCAACATGAACAAATAATATTTTATAAAATTAAAACGTGCAATAAAAATATAATTTTTATATTTTTTTGATAATTTATTTAATTAAGATATTTTCGAATTTCAAATTAAACTAACCCATGACTGAAATTTTAAAAAATTTTATGTCGATAATCGATCAAAAATTGTTATATTTCATCAATTAATCAAAAAATATTTGATTTATTCATCCAATGGAATAAATTGAATTTCAATCAATTAATTAGGTTTTTAACCAAATCATGCACATCTACAGCGTAGCTTTCTCATTTATTGCAAGGTAGCATACTCATTTGTTTTTGTTCCTATTTGTCTTGGCCCAAAGGCCCAAATTAAGTGACAGCAATAGCGTCATTTGCCTAAAACCAAAGCCCAAAGCCCAAAGACCCAAACCTCAAACTCCTCAAAAGTAGTGAATCCCCTTGTTGCTTCATCGAAAAGCCTGGTCGCCCAGACGGTAGTAATCTGAGCATCATCAATCGTCTTCAGTTTTGTCCCTCTTTCATAGTGTAACGGTACATACAAAGGTAAAAAAGTATATCAAACACACAGAACGCTCCTCTTTCTTTCTATGCAAATTCTTCTTGGTTTAATCCGTCCCCGTTCAATCAAAATTTTCGCCTATGTTAATTTCAACTTTTTCTTTTCTTTTTTCTTTTTTAGTTTGTGGGTTTTTGTTGTTAGTGTTTACTTTACTGATATGTTTGCATACTGTTTAATATTGCTGTTGAATCAATTGTTTAAAATCTGTTTGTAAAAATTAATAAATAAATAAATACGTTGATGATGAGATTGGGATTAGTGGGCACCGAAAAGTTTGCCTTTCTTAAGAGTGAATTAGTGACGTGCCAGCAAGAATTTGGTAGGGTTCTGTTGGGTGAGTTTTGCTGGAAATTAAGTGTATAAAATTGTATGATTTTTTTTGCATATAGATATAAAATTATATGGTTGAAGTAATATCAGAGTTGTAGATTAAGAAATTTATTGTTTGGGCTAAATTATAGGAGACAATCGTCCTTTACAGTAAATCTCCCTCTTCAGGACTATGTTTTCCGAACTCTTCATTTTCTCTAAAGTATTTGTGTCTTATATCTGTATTTGACACATATTCGGACATGAATATGGTTGTGATATTTCAAATATATGTAAAAAGTATTTTTTAAAAAAATGAACATATCACGTGTCGGACATATATTGGTATCCAAAACTCATCCTCAAGTTTGGTAACATAGCTTCAAGAAATTTGGATGTGCATGTCCCAAATGTCTTCAGGACTGAAAATAACTTTACTACTGGACTTTGGTTTCTTTTTCGGTACAAAAAAGAAGGATATGGCTAGAACTTAAGGGTTTTACGTATGACCCTAATCTTGCATCGTACCCTTGTCTTCTTCTTACCAAGCATCGTACTGAAGTTTAATACTACAATTTAGTCCTCCAGATGTTGAACTGCTGAGATATGAGTAGTTGGTTGATCTTTTTAGTTCATGTGTGAAGTTATTAATTCCATTAGGTGTTAAAAATCGTGGGAACCAGACATGATTAGATCTGTGAAGAACTGAGTAATTATATAAAGGGGCAAATTTGATCTCAAGGGGAGTAATACATCTTGGCCAAAGCAATAAGTTTCTTATTCAAGGGCATTGATTTTAGCTTTGATTATATAATTTTTGTACTTTATTTTGGACAAGTTTACAAGAGAGGAAACAAAGAAGTATTGAGTCTCTTTTAGCTTTTAATAGCTTCATAGCTGACATATTTTCGGATATGAGTATAAGGATATGATCCTCCATGGACCCTCCAAATATATAGAAAAACTTTAAAAAATTGAACATACCTATGTCGGACACGTACCTATATCCGACATTCTCACCCGAGACCTAGTAACGTAGGAAGAAAGTCACTTCTCCTTGACTTTGGCTTCGAATGCTTTTATAAATTTCTTATGATTTGTCAATATGTGGTTCGTGGTGTTCTCAAGATTGTCATCGGGTATCAATTCATCTAATCTTACCATTTTACATCCATTGTAGACGCTGTTGAAGCTGTTCCAACTAATAATTACACTAATTTGTAATTAGGTTTTTGAGAGATGGGGAAGGACTCGAAACCGAAGGAAGCTAAGGGAAAAGGCAAACAAGCTGGAGGTGGAAGTGATGAAAGTGCTTCGAAGGGTAAAGGGAAAGCTGGGAAGGGAGATGGGCTCGGCACCTGCACTTACGTTAAAGGTCTCTTTTTGCTGTTACCCTTTTTGTAGAAGCATCTTTACTTTATTGCATTTCATCACATATCTTTTAGAAGCTTGTTGTCATTCTCATTTTTTTTCCCAATTGTTCAGCTAGGCACGTCTTGTGCGAGAAGCAGGGGAAGATCAATGAAGCATACAAGAAACTGCAAGATGGTTGGCTTAGCAATGGTGATAAGGTCCCACCAGCTGAATTTGCAAAGGTGAACGTATCAGGATTTCATCTTTTGAATGTTCATAGTAGAAATCTAATCTTGTTATGGAGGAAGCATTTAATACTAGAAATCAATCTATGCTCATGACATTTATGCTGGTAACATTGGTACGTTGACCATATTGGGAGTGGTTATTAGATGCATAGAATTTTATCAACGAATCACATAATCCTACTATATAATTCCTTATCCATCATGCTGACATTTGATTCTCCAGTGAAAATCGTTTAAAAGGATATAGCGGGTTTGGCTACATGAGTTTTAATAGCTTAAAAGGATATACAACTGTGTTGGAAAAAAAGTGTTCACTTTTTCTCTAGCCTGAGCATGCATGGCACACATGCACGACACGGTCTTTGAAGTTTTTTTTTTTTTTTTGTTCCTAGAACTTTGAGATAGGTACAGACTGAGCCAACAGAATTCCATATTTTGAGGGAAATGTACTATCGCTTAAATGTTTGCATGGTGCTGTGGACTTTTAAATAGGATTCAGTTGTCATTGCAACTGACTGGTGAGAATTGTTTTACCTAAATACTCTTTTCCCGTGTTCATTGAATATGTTCTGCCTCTTTTTCCAGATAGCTCAAGAATATTCAGAATGCCCCTCGGGGAAGAAGGGTGGAGATTTAGGATGGTTCCCACGGGGTAAAATGGCCGGTCCATTTCAGGAGGTTGCCTTTAACACGGCCGTTGGAGCTACTAGTGCACCCTTCAAATCAACGTATGTATTTTTCTCGTCAATTCAGCTTCGTGCCATTAACATTTTCAAAATCTTTTCGCTCTGACTATTATCTGGTTATTTTGCTCTTTATCTCGCAGACATGGATATCATATCATCTTGTGCGAAGGAAGGAAGAATTGATGGAAGCAAGCAAAGATGCAGTCAGGCAACGGAGATGAGTTTTATGCTTGCTATATATATATAAGACATGAAGTGTGTTAAGTTTGTCTTATTGACCAATGATACTTCGGATTTGCAACAGGATAATGCTTCTTCTTCTTCTTCTAGTAGAATATTTGTCTGAAACTCATCTTGGAATATATGACGCCAAATTTATTTACCTGTTTTCAGCTGTGTTACTACTCGACTGTGAGTGTCAGATACAAGTATGTATTTAATATGGATATGTTTAATTTTTATAAGTTTTTTTGTGCATTTTAAAGGTCCTTAAAGGGTCATACTTTCATATCTATTTTTAGGTATGTCATAGACACAAATGTTGGATAAAAGTTCAAGAAAAACGGAAGAGACGGTCATCTATGTTTCATGGTCTCAGTTTTGGTGTTTTGGTGGGAAGATAAATTTGAGGAATAAATGTAGAAACAAACTCCATACAGGATTTACAAAGAACTGCATACATTAGACTTTGCTTTTCCTTGCTGGGAGGAGCAAAAAAAAATATATATATATATATATATATTAATATCATATAATTGGCTCTATTCAATTGATTTTGCATCGTGCCCTTTTAAGTCTATAAACAGTTCATGACAAAAAAGGGACTTGAATAACCTGTAGTCAAATATAAAATTGGGATATTAACTTTGGAAAGGAACAATGTGATACTCGAACTCGAGTAGTACATGAGTAGGGTAGTGATTTAAAATTTTTTAATTTTTATTTAAATATAGATTATTATTCATAAAATAATAAAATATTATTAAATTTTTTTTTATAATTTAAGTTAAATAAAAAATATTTTTTATTAATAAATAATAATTTAAGTAAGATCGATGAAGAATCTAAGTAAAACCAATAAATTGTTAATAAGTTTGATGTTTGGATTAATGATGTTACATCTCATGATTTTTCTTCTTATATTTTATTTGAATTTCAAAATTAAAAATCTAATAATATGTTACGATTTTATTGAATATTTTTGCCATGTCAGCTAATCAAGTAAAAATGTTAATCCGAAGAGTCCAATTGATTTGTAACATGTAAACGAAAATATCTAATTGTGAATTTTTTTTTTCTCCAAATAAGGAAATGAGATAATTCAAGAACCAAATAAACATTTAATCTAAAGTATTAAATAATTGGCAAAAATTAAAAGAGAAAAATTAAGGTATAATTTGATTTAATAATACAACTCTGTCATTCTACAACAAGAAACTGCGTGGGCAACTAATGCTTGTAACTCACTCATTGTCGACAAGCTTAAGACCCCAGCTCATGTCCTCACAGTGCCTTACATGAGGAACCACTGCACCAGTGTCAATGCCTGTTTTGGCTTTGCAGTCATAAAAGGGAGGGGCATGGAAACATGGCTCCATCGACATGACTCGACGACAAGGTGGATCTGGGGCGGTCTGGTTCTCGGGTTTGTACAGTATCCATGGTTTCAATCCTCCAAGGCTCTGAGCAACATAACCGAAAGTCGACCACGAGCTAGTGACGAGCATGTCTGTCAAGCTCAATAAATACATTTCAGCCCATGCCTTCCTATTGTGAAAATGCTTCTCCGTTTGCTGAAACTCTTCGTGGCTTGGTTGGTAAACGCCGATGACCTCCCCTGTCATGGTCGGATGTTCCCAGTACATGTCCCTTAGTCTCTCAAAGTAACCACCACTCAAAGATGTAATCAACACGGCTTTAGACTTCTGAGATTGATTAGTTATGGACTCTTCCCTGCTGATATCAGGCAGCAGATTCTCCTTCAAGACACAAGCAATGATCTGATCCCATACATGTTCGAATGGACCAGTCCCGGTGTCGAACACCCTGATCTGGATGCCTATCCTTTCATCTGCTTTAGCTAAATAAGCTTGATAATATCTGGTTATAAGTCCCCAAACCGGATTTGTGGGGTGGAAGAGATATCGACCCAAGAAGTGGAAAACCGTTTCTTTTCGGGGGAAGAGATTACTCAGTTCTTGCTCGAAAGAAGGGATCAAGAAGAGTGACGGGGCAAAGTAGTTATCCGTTTTCATGATCAACCAAGGCACTTTCTGGAGAGAAGTTTGGTCTTCGTCACAGAAAAATAGCTTATCTTGATCATCATAATCATGGACCAGATGGAGATATACAAAAGAAGACGACTGCGACCTGCTTGAATTAGCAAAAATGCTATTCTTCAGCATTCTTCCATAACAATGAGGAGATTTCTGATCAAAGCTGCTGAATTGACCTTTAAGGGGGAAATCTGGAGGGAGAAACCAGGAGACCTCCGGAAATGGTTCACAGAAAAGATCAACCATATCAGCTCCAGGGTCGACAAGTAGAACACGATTTGTAAGCAGAGCGTAAAGAAATGCGGAGGCTAGGGTCAGTATCCTATTCCCTAATCCACTAAAGGAAATCCATACTAAATAATTACAATCTGTAGATTCGAGGTGATGCTCGGTCTTGAGCTTTTCCAAGGTTTTGTTATACGATTCAGTATATGGCCCACATCGTTTATGGAGAGCTTCATAACTCCGTAACCTTGAGATTAGATAAGGTGAAGGTTTAGTTTGCAATTCTTTGCGGTATAAGGCCGACTGATACCTGCTGACGCAAGATCCTTCATCAAATCCAGCTGCAAGAAGCCCACCTAGCAGTTTATCTTTACGCACTTCAATAGATGGGGCATAATCATCGACCGGACCTACGACTTAAAAGGGGCAAAACAAAGATTATTCCAAAATCCAAATTCATTTAACAAAACAGGTATTGAATATGAGCAAATAATGTAATATTCAAGTTAAAAAAATAGATGAACAAGTAATGCCAATGCATCTATTCTCAGGCCAAAAGTTAAATGACAGATCAGGTGGTGTTGGGGTAACTTCTGCAGTCGGCACGAATTACAAAATGAAGTAGTAGCCTTTAAGTGGAAGGATTGAGGACTATAATCTAGGCAATCAATACCATGCTTCTGAGGCCATCAAAAGACCTGCAATATATGAAAGAAAATATGCAACACATACGAAGGTCTTTTTTATGGAGGAGAGATATGGGTTCAGGTTGAGAAACTAAGGAAGCAGAGCGAACGTAGGTTTGAACCCTACTACTCTCCTCTTGCGCATGAAATTAAAGCGGCAAAAAAAATAGTGCTATCACATTATCAAGTTTCAACTCAAACCTTGAACAGTGCACAGAAACATGAAATGAAATTAAGTGGCTGATAGAAAATTTGCAAGCCATAATAATGGCATCTAAAAACAGATTCATTCGTAAAAGTAAAAAAATCAATAAACAAAAGCATGGGAAATAACAAATGTTCAAGCAAACTTCAACTAAACTCGCTACTCGACAATTTTAACACATCAATCAGCCATCTTGTGTGAAACAAGCTAACATGGAGAGGAAATTGTGCTTGGTAGATTGCATTGCAATGGAAAATACAATGTGGAACTTACAGGTAAAGTTAAATCTGAAAGCATGTAAAAGACATGATCCCATGTTAAAGCATTAGTAAAAAAATCGATATTACAATCTGAACCATCACATGTGAGCCTCATGAACAGTATTGACATAGATCCAACAACTAATCATGAAATTGAGCACGCTTCAAGCAAGCCAATCATTCAGTTCAACCAGTTACTATTTTAGTCACTTAAAAAGGCAAGTCAGCAATCAAGCAGCACCAACATTTCCACATCCAATCATTAAACCCAGTAAAATGATTCAGAAACACTAAATTTCATTACAATTCATTACTTGACAGAATCAAAACTGAAGATTTTCAGTCAAATCAGAAGTTAAAACAACCCAAAAAAATGAAGTTTATTTCTGGGGTTTCATTCAGAAGAAATTAAAAAAAAAATTCCTTACTTCAAGCCAAGAAAAAGAGACAAACTTTCTACTTTTCAATCATACAAAGGAACTAAAAATAAAATGAAGTTACCTTTCTGGGGTTTGACTTCAAGAATACTTTCCTCCTTGCTTGACTCCAAAACATCATGAAATCTAACCTCTTTACCAGACTCCAAAACCCCATCACTGGGTGGGTCTTGAAGCACGACAGAAACTGAGAAAACAACCGAAACAGCCATCAAAGCCACCACAACGAAACCCATCAACCTCATTGAACTCAACCCACATTTCCTTCCTTGATCCCTCGAAAATGAACCTTCTCCATCAGGATCCGGGTTAGTTTCCGGGTCATTCTCACCCGGGTTCCTCCTTAACCGCTTCATAGTATCAGCCCAAAATTCCAGTGTGGGTAAAATTTTAAAAATAAGCAGAAGAAGAGAGCAGGGCAGCAAAGCAGAGTTGAAGTGAGAAGAAGGGGCAGGGATTGGGTGGGGTGGCGCCGGGCGGGGCGGGGTATAGGACTAGACGGATTTAGAGTCGGTATTAATCATACTGAGACAAGAATCGGGATTCACGAGAAGTGTCACAAAACGATTATCGAGGTTGTTGGTGGTTTTTTCTTCTTTTCACCTAAACTTGTCGGTGACATACACCTATTTGATTAATTTGCGGCAATCGATCTTATATCCCCTATCATTATGAGTTAGAATTGGAACATCCGCTATCATAATATTATATTATTATAAAATTTAAAATTTAAATTATTTAATTTAAATTATTAATTTATAAAAAAAATTATACTACCGTTATGAAAAAAAATTTATTACGTATTTAAATCACGTCATGTAAATTATACAATCATATCTTATGTGCCACAACGTGTCAACGTTCCCACGTCGTGCCACTTTTTCTGCATAACAAAAGCTTCTTATAGCAACAAGCTAAAACAAGCTCCATCATATTCTAACATCATTTTTTTAATATTTTTTCAGTCTTTTGTTGGAGATGATTTTGGTCCATTAGAAGTAGGTATGTTTGGATTTTCATATATCGTACAAAAATCTAGGTTTTTTTTCCTATCAAAATATAATACTTTAATTTTGAAAAAAAATTATTTTTATAAATTTTATATAATTTATATTTATTTAATTAAATTATTATATTTTATATTCTATTCACATGGATCATAT
>JBBYHO010000018.1:3720571-3730663 GCA_038382025.1 Adansonia gregorii
AATTAGAAAACTACTCTTCATTTTAACTTATTATTTATAAAATAAAGTAACTTGTTTAAAAAAATTATTTTTCACCCACTTTTATGGGTGTGATAAATTTTAGTTGTACATAAATCTCTTGATTAAGTTTGGTATCACTTAGCTTGGTTATCATTGAGCCCAATAATACTAACTCAGTTAAGAATTAACAAGAAAAATCTAACTAATATTATAATAATAAAATAAAATTAGGGATATTTAAATCTATCAATATTAAAAAAAAAACTAAAAATGAACTACTAATTCTTAACTGAGTTAGTGTCAGTTGACTTAATAACAATAAACTTAGTGAAGAATTTTATATCTAACCAGAATTTATCACACCCAAAAAAAAAGTGGGTGAAAAATATTTTTTAAAAAAATTTATTTTATTTAAAAATAATAAATTAAAAATAAAGAGTAGTTTTTTTAATTAAGAAGCTATTGTTTTAAATTAAAAGATAAATTAGGAAAAAAATTAATTTTTAAGTAATTATTTATTAAAATTAAAATACTTAAATATTTTTAATTTATATAAATAATATAAATAATTTTAATTTAATTTTTATATAATTTTTTAAATAAATTTATATCATTTGATTCGTGATATTAAATTGAGTGAAGGGTTTTATATATAGGTAGATATTGATATAAATATAGATATAGATTAAATAATTAATTGTTAAATTAAAAACCGTTATTAACACTTTGAAACACAGCCCGGTCCCGCTTCTCTCGCACGATAAAAAGAAAAGCGTATCTCGGTATCAGAAAAAACCGATAAATGGGCGAGAAATAATAAATACTAAAAAATTGGCGAGAAAATGAACTAGCCGTTAGGACCTAAATTTCAAATCTTTTGGTCTGCCTCTCTCTTGAATGGCTTTTCATTTTTTCCATTATACAAAGCTTCAAAAAGTCTCACTTCTCCAAACCCTAATCTCTCTCTATTTCTCCTCCCCACTCCTTTCGTTTTTCTTTCACTGTTTGGAAGTCTCAAATAATCTTTGATTAGATCCAGAATTTGAGTAAGTATGTGATTTTATTTTATTTTTTTTAATTTTGCTCTTTTTTTTGGTAAGATTTGAGTTGAATATGGAAAGTAATTGGAGTGAACTTTCCTTTTACGAAATTACTTTGGTATCCACTTGTAAACTGAATTTAAGTCAAAATTATCAGAAAATGCTTCATTTTCAGATAATTGCAGGAAACTTTAATGCTACAAAATGTGCGATTCCTTGATATGAAATTTTTTTGACTCTCGATTGTTATTATTCAAGTCGCTAGAGAAACTTTAAATTTACCTTTGGGATTTACTTGATTTTGTTGCTAATATATTTAATATGAATGAAAGTTCTTTCTTGTAGGAAAGATTTGGCTTTTTCGCCCGTTAAGCTTTCCATATATATATATATATATTTTATGCGTGCGTTTGTGCGCGTGTGTATTCTATTTTGCTTACATTATTCTACTACTGATTTCTACGAACTGTGAAGGATTGGACATTTCAAAAGTAACTCTTTTCTTTTCAGCTTTGATAACATCTAATCTTTGGAGTTTGGATTAACCATGAATTTATAGGCTTTTTTATATTTTTACATTTGATTTAGATTTGTCCAATTTGATATATGTTCCTAAATTGTTGGCCTTTTAATTTTCTTTTTTGTGTATAATAAGCTAATCGTTTCCATTTGTAATTCATAATTCACAGTTAAGATTTAAGCGGTCGACTTCCTTAGCCTCAGCAGGCGAGAGGTCCTGACGGCATTACTTTTGGTCTTTCCAATTTTCAAAGACACAAAGGTATTAAAGAAGAGATGACAGTTAGAACTCCAGGAACCCCAGCCAGTAAGATAGACAGGACACCAGTAACAACCCCTGCTGGCCCAAAATCAAAGGAAGAGAAGATTGTAGTTACTGTAAGGTTGAGGCCATTAAATAAAAGGGAGCAACTTGCCAAAGATCAAGTAGCATGGGATTGCATAGATGACCACACCATTGTGTCTAAGCATCCTTCTCAAGAACGCACAGCTTACCCACCTTCTTTCACATTTGGTAACTGAACGATAAACTTTGTTATTTAGCTATATCATGGTAACTTGATGTTTGAGCCTTTTCTTTTTGCTTGTTCAGATAAAGTTTTTGGACCTTCATGCTTGAATGAATCGGTGTATGAAGGCGTGAAAAATGTTGTTATGTCTGCTTTAGGGGGCATAAATGGTACTAATTTGTGCTTTCTTTTCTATTGAAAACATTTTGGATGCGTGTCCAGTAACCTTTTGTTCCCTTTGTTAAACATTTCAATTGTGTGATTTCTGGCACAGCTACTATATTTGCATATGGACAAACCAGTAGTGGAAAGACATACACGATGAGAGGAATAACTGAGAAGGCTGTTAATGACATCTACCAACATATAACGAATGTGAGGCTGAGCTTCCCTTGAGTCTAACTAATTATTCTTGCTATCCCTAATTTGTTTTGCATTTATATGAGTAGTTTGGTGCTTTAACATAGAACATTGCAACAAGATGGCTGTGATTTTTCGTAGTTGATTTACTGTTTGTTTGAAATTGTTGCAGACACCAGAGAGAGATTTTACTATTAAAATTTCAGGATTAGAAATTTATAATGAGAATGTTAGGGACCTGTTAAATTCAGAATCTGGCCGCAATCTCAAGCTTCTTGATGATCCGGAGGTAATAAACTTTGTTAACTTCTTTTCATACGAATGAAGCACTTATGCTTTCAACCCTCATCTTTTTTGGTTTGCTAGATTTTGATAGCTTTAATCTCTGCTTTCAGAAAGGTACTGTGGTTGAGAAGTTGCTGGAAGAAACAGCTAGGAATGATCGGCATCTAAGACATCTAATTAGCATTTGTGAAGGTAATTAATGGAGGAATTGCTTTGAGTTAGTGAAGCTTCTTCCCTGCTCTCCTAAATGTGAAGCTAATTGTTTTACTGCCATTTTGTAGCTCAAAGGCAAATTGGTGAAACTGCCTTAAATGATACTAGCTCACGTTCACACCAAATAATAAAGCTGGTATGAATAATGATTTCTGTTGGTTCCCTTAACATAGTCAATGCCCTAAGGAGACTAACTCATAAATTTGTTTGGCTAACAATGTAGACAATTCAAAGTACTCTGCGTGAAAATTCTGATTGTGTGAGGTCATTTGTTGCAAGCCTGGTAAGAACGATCTTATTCCCTTCTTTACCTTATCCAGTGAAATGAGTAAATATTAGCTTTACAATCCACACTTGTTCCTGTTCCTGATGTACCCATCTTATCCCAATGTACCCAAAAAAAAATTTATGAGTTCGTGTTCCTGATGACAAACTGTTGGAAATAACACGTGCAGAACTTTGTGGATCTAGCTGGAAGTGAAAGAGCTTCACAAACACATGCTGACGGTGCAAGGCTTAGGGAAGGTTGTCACATTAACCTTAGTTTGATGACTCTGACAACTGTAATCAGAAAGCTTAGGTCAGAATCTATCCTAGCATACGTGTTGTTCATGTATCATTATATTTCTTGACTTTTGGCCCTTCACCCATTTCAAAACTCTTGATTGTACTCTGGAATAAAGTTTTCTTATGATGAATGGGAGAAGAATGATGTAAAGAATTTTAAAAAAAAAAAAATTGCATATCAACCCTTTAGCCCACCTCGCATCTGGCAAAACTAATACCATGGTGTCTCTAAATTTTACTTGTATACCTGGCTGCAGAACCAATCCTTTAGTAAAATTTGCTGCAAATTATAATTTTCTTTAGCTAATCTTATTATCATGATTTGTGCAGAACTGAAACTACTTAAATATATTCTTATCTATCTAGCTGCCATTAGAACTTTTTGCTAACTTCTAGTTGATTAATGATAGGTGGACACAGAACTTTGAATTAACATTTTCATTTTTATTTTTAGTTTTACAATCATGATTGCTTAGTCCCTTGCATTGATGAACCATATCTCCTTTCAGTGTTGGAAAAAGAAGTGGTCATATACCATATAGAGACTCGAAGCTTACTCGTATATTGCAACATTCACTTGGTGGAAATGCACGTACTGCCATCATATGTACTTTGAGTCCAGCACTGTGTCATTTTGAACAATCTCGTAATACTCTCCTCTTTGCCACCCGGGCAAAGGAAGTGACAAATAATGCACAAGTTAATATGGTACTTATTTTTTCGTTCATGCTTTATTACATGGATAAGGATTTCCAAATCCATCAATTATTAAGTGAATTCACATTAATCTATTTTTCTCTTTTTATGAAAGGTTGTTTCAGATAAGCAGCTAGTCAAACATCTGCAGAAAGAAGTAGCCAGGCTAGAAGCAGAGCTTCGCAACCCTGATCCATCAAGGGAAAAAGAATTAAAAATACAACAGGTAATAAACAATTCTAGATTGACTTTAAAATACAACTGGTAATACTGCAAATCAGACCACATGTAATCACATTTTCTTGTTTTTGCTTTCTAGATGGAAATGGAGATTGAAGAACTGAAGCGCCAAAGAGATTTTGCACAATCTCAAGCAGATGAGTTACGCAGAAAACTTCAGGAGGATCAGCAGGTTCCCTTCTATGTCTCCTTATTGCTTCCTCTTTTCGTTCTCTCCTTTTATTGATTAATTTCGACTTGCTTTTTCTTGTTTGTTTAATAAACTATTCAGATGTCAAACCCAATTGAATCACCACGTCCATCAGTGAAGAAGTGTCTGTCTTATTCTGATGTGTTGTCACCAAAACTTGATGGGAAGGAGCTAGCCCGTAACGATAAAACAAGGAAAACAACGTTAAGGCAGTCTATGAGGCAGTCATCAACTGCTCCTTTCACACTTATGCATGAAATTCGTAAACTTGAACACCTTCAAGAGCAGCTTGGAGTAGAAGCAAATCAGGCTTTGAAAGTACTCCAAAAAGAGGTGGCTTATCATAGATTAGGTAACCAAGATGCAGCTCAGACAATTGCCAAGCTGCAGGCAGAAATAAGGGAGATGCGTTCTGTCAGGTCTATTACAAAGGAGGTTGAAGTTGGAACTGCTATAGTTCCTAACAAAAGTGTTAGTTCTAACCTCAAGGAAGAGATAACAAAACTTCATTCACAAGGTAGCACAATAGCTAACCTGGAGGAGCAATTAGAGAATGTTCAGAAGTCAATAGACAAATTGGTAATGTCTCTTTCAAGCAATAATCAAGAATCCAACTCTGAAGCAACCCCCAAAACTAAGAATCGGTCTAAAAAGAAGAATTTGCTTCCTTTAACTTCTAGTAATGTTGCAAGCCAGCAAAATACGTTAAGACCTCCATGCTCACCTCTATCAACTTCTCAGCAAATTGTGGAGTCTGATAACGAAGAAAACAGACCTCCACATGATGATGACAATGTCTCCAAGGAGACACTCCCAGAGTCTGAGAAAGGTACACCTGTGAAGAGTGGAGAGGGTGGAGATGTCTTATCAAAGGAAAACACTCCAGGATATAGACGTTCAAGTTCAGTTAACATGAAGAAAATGCAGAAGATGTTTCAGAATGCAGCTGAAGAGAATGTAAGAAGCGTAAGAGCATATGTAACAGAACTAAAAGAGCGTGTTGCTAAACTGCAATACCAGAAGCAGCTACTTGTTTGTCAGGTAAAATAATTGCCTTTTCCTTTATGCATGATGCATCTTGCATTTTTTTTTTTTTCAGTTATAGGGACTTCATTTAGTTTTTCACCTTTTTTTAGGTGCTTGAGCTGGAAGCAAATGAAGCAGCTGGATACAACTTAGAGGACGATGAAAGCGCAATTGAACCAGAGGAACCCCAAATTGCATGGCAGGTCACCTTCAGGGAACAAAGGCAGCAGATAATCGAGTTATGGGATGTCTGCTATGTCTCCATCATCCATAGGACACAGTTTTATTTGTTATTCAGGGGAGATCCTGCCGACCAAATATACATGGAAGTGGAGCTTAGGCGCTTAAATTGGCTGCAGCAACATTTGGCAGAACTTGGAAATGCAAGTCCAGCTCTAGTAGGAGGAGATGAGCCCACGGTGTCCTTCTCATCAAGGTTCTCTCTCTCAACCACACAACATTCTCCTTGGAACTTATTGAAGCACGCACATCTCTTGTTGCTTTCAGTTGATTGTGTCAGCTTATATATGTGCTTGAAATTTGTGTCTGTTTTCTTACAGTATTAGAGCGCTGAAGCGTGAAAGGGAATTCCTTGCAAAGAGGTTGACCTCACGTTTGAGTGAGGAGGAGAGAGATGCATTGTACATTAAATGGGATGTACCACTCGATGGAAAGCAGAGGAAGCTGCAGTTTATAAACAAGCTTTGGACAGATCCTCATGATGCCAAACACATAGAGGAGAGTGCTCAGATAGTGGCAAAGCTTGTAGGGTTCTGTGAAGGTGGTAAAATGTCAAAGGAGATGTTTGAGCTCAATTTTGCGTTACCAGCTGATAAGAGGCCTTGGATTGTGGGGTGGAATCAAATCTCAAACCTTCTAAATTTGTAAGAGAAAACTTTTTGTTTGTAAGTACTTACTTCCTTATTCTATTATACATGTAAATGAATTTTTGGAGCCCTTTCTCCAAATGTTCAACTTTTCATCCATCTCGGTGTGACCATTCAAGCACACTGTCATTGAGGATTGTTTGGGATATTCTTTGTACTCTTCATATTTCAATAAAGAAATTTGGTTCATTTCTCTTTTAGTTGCTTTGGTCCTTGTGAAGTTTAAAAATGTTGCAACTGAAATGAAAGGTTCTTGATGTTTCTCAGATGCTGTTTACAGTTTTCTAACAAAAGAAAACCCTATTCTTGGAAAGATAACTGTGTCACGAAGCACTTTAAAAGGGTGATTCGGTTTTGAATCCCGATTCCTGGGGAGATTACCTATTAGGGGGAGACTTGAAATCTTCCCATTTTCTCCCCTTTCATGGCGTTGGTTTTAGTTTGCAATTTGAAGAATGAGATAATGTGGACAATATAATGCTACCTTTACGAATTACAATGGTCCAACGTGGACAGCTGCTCCATTGAGATCCCGAAACCTTTTGGTAATATTATGTAAATGTTACAAGTTTATGAAGTTTTTTAAAGTGAAAGGAAGATTACAACGAATCATCATGACAATTGATACTGAATTTAGACCACTGACATGAAATCAAATTACGTATTCTGTTTTTCAGGATCAAGTTTTAATGATACGAACACAATTTCTAGATTTCAGGATCAAGTTTTAATGATACAAACACAATTTCTAGATTTCAGGATCAAGCTTTTTGGCACATGAAACATTTGTTACTATCATTTCTACATTTCATAGAAACATCTCCACTGTCTTCTTTATTATTGCTACTCATCATTAGCTGAAGTATACTACAAGAAAATGAGGAATAAGAATAAGGCAAAGAAGGGAAGCAGGCAAAGTGCTAAGCAATAGTTATGGCAGGATGATTGTAATTAACTCCCGACAGCATTTCTGGGAAAAGTAATGTATATGCTTCTCAAAGGACTTGAAGCTCTTAGCTCCTCGGAGGAGCTTCTAACATTTAGAATCATGAAGTCAATGAATTTTTGGTTTCAGAATCTTATGCTTTTGGTTTTTTTTTTTATTTTTTTGTTAGAGGCTGATGTTGTTCTCGAGGGAATTGGGACATGCTGTAGGATCAATAAATCTAATGTTGGAAAACCCTATACAGCACTCTAGCTCAGAGGCTCCAATCACATAATTGCCTACATAGGATGAAGACTACAAACTATGATTTCCACCTACTTTGCTAACGTTGGATGGATTTGGCTGGAAAAGTTATATATATATATATATATATTTGTTATAGGTTGATTTTGTTCTTGAGGGAATTGGGACATGCTGTTGGATCAATAAATCTAATGTTGGAAAACCCTATACAGCACTCTAGCTCGGAGGCTCCAATCACATAATTGCCCAAATAGGATGAAGACTATAAACTATGGTTTCTACCTACTTTGCTATCTTTGGATGGATTTGGCTGGAGAAGTTATATTCTTGTCATATCTGAAACTAAATGAATTGCAGACAATGGATATGGGAAGCCCAAAAATAATTAGACTGCATGTTTGTGCGAGGAAAAAAAAAACAAGAAAGAGAAATTTGAATGAGAGTGAATGAAAAGGACAAAATAAAATGACCCAACACTGATTTCCATTAAAGATACTGCAACCGCAAATAGTAGTATGTGATAGATCACATTCACACGAGACCGTCAACAAATTGGTGACATGAGATGAGACCATGACCCCAACATTATTTCCATCACACTGCTCAACATAGTGCTTTTACTAAAAGCAGCAAAACGAGATATATCACAGAGCTAAACTTGTTTCTAGATTCATTTTTTTTGCAGAGAGCCTTATAGAAAGGTTTAATGACACTAGCACTTGGGGAAGGGAATGCCACAAGTGGCAGCAACCTTCCTGGCATTGGGGGTGTTAATAAATTTCTTGAGGTTTGGGTTCTTAAGGTATTGGCAAAGGCAGGGCTTCTGTTCCTTGAGCTTGCTGCAGCACAACTGAGACGGTGGGGATGAAGACGTTATTGCACTCACGCAGGAGCTCAGCTGCGTTGGGCTGCATGTCACTGCCATCGAGACCTCTGCTTCAGCCAGGAGGAGCACCACCACGGCACACAATGCAATATATGATGCCTTCATTTTAATTCTCTTTTTCTTTTTTCACTTGCTATGTATAAAAACAACTTGCTTTCCTGCAAAGAAAATTAGTGCCTAGATGTGATGTTTGCTGCAATTGGCTAGGTTTCCCCTCCCAATTTATAGAGGTAGGTTTGGTAAAATGGTAAGTGGCAATTTTTAGGTAGCATTTACCTCTAGAAAGTTACCAAAACAAATGTTTTTTTTTTTTTTACCCTTAACATGGGTTTATTTGGCAGGGAAAAAGCAAATTATAAGATGCAGAACTTGAGTTTGGTCCCACTTCTATAATATAAATTGGATGCCTTACCAATGACCTTTTGGTCAAGTGGTAAAATTTTGTAATGAGACGAGACTTTAGGTTTAAGTTCTAGTATTCACACATAGCTCCAAATTATACCAAAAAAAAAAAAAAAATTGGGTGTCTTATGATAACAACCTCCTGATCAAGTGGCGAAAAACTTATAATGGTACAAGAGTTTGAATTCAAGTCCAAGTATCCACATCTAACTCCAAATTTTATATATATATAATTTATATATATATATATATATAAAGTGACTTAATGAAGAAATCCCATAATCTGAGTGTATTGAGATCTAAGGATGCAAAGTGAAAATCTAGTTGGTCTAATGATTTCAAGTCACTAACAGAAGAAAAGAATTGGAAAAGAATAGCAAATGATTTCATCAGCTTCAGGTAGTAACCATTCAATTTTATTTTATTTATTTATCGTTAATTGGATATAGCTTTAGTTTTGCTTATTTTATCTTTATCAGTAGGTTTACGGAAAGTATTTTTGTCAGCTATGCTTCTTTTAATTATTGAAGTTGAAGGGTCACAATAGCTAGGTCTCTTAAGGAAACAATAACAAGCTCGCTAAGGCCGTTTAGCATCTTTACCCACAAATTCAACTATTACAAAAAATTTTTTTATCTAACTCAGGTTTGGCCTAATCATCTTTGTGGGTTAAGGTTTAAATCGAAATTTAATTTAATTTATTTATTAAATTATTTTTAAAAAATATATTTTTGAAATTTAAATTCAATATTTATAATTAAAATTTATTCTCATATTTCATATTGCAATCTTTTTTATTAAAGAATTTAAAGGTTGAAGGTTTTAATATGTTTTAACTTTTTTTAATATCCACTTATACTAAATTAATTAGTTTTACATGCTTTTATTATTTTCTTATAAGATTAATATTTAATAAATTCATTATTAAATTTAGTAATATAAGTTTGTTGTCTTACACAAAAAGTTTCGAATCGATTTGATACCTCTGTCACATTCATTAAAAATATTATATTTTTCAATAAAATTAATTCTTAAACTTTTTACCTCGAATAAATAATTAAATATTTTTAATTTACTTAAAAC
>JBBYHO010000018.1:3732063-3766632 GCA_038382025.1 Adansonia gregorii
AAACATTGGTGCTTTTTAAAGCTGAATTCCACCTTGAACATTAGCTTATATATATGGCACATCAATTAGCTTGTATTCCCAATGTGAGATTTCATACGAAGGACAAGACACCTATCAAATTATCCCTCATCAAATGATCATTTTGAGATCGATTTTTTATTCAATACTAATATAAATTATGTGATATAATTATGTATCATATATTTACATATGATAATTTAGTATTTGTATATGTATTTTATATTTACACATACTCATCTAGCCAATTGATATCCAACAACATTTATATATTTTTTAAAACCTCAATTAATTAAGACTTAATTTAAAATTTTATATATTTTTATTTATAAGAAAATATATATATTTTTTAATTTTACAAATTGATTATAAAAACTATCACATATTTCATTATAAAGTTAAAAAAAAACTAAATAAATGAGACACGATTTTTAATATCATCAATCAAGTTAACAAAACTCTACTACAGTAATTATTCTTTCCTTCTTAGCAAATTTATATAAATGCTGGAGATTATTATTAACTGATCTCAACATTTTTATGACAACTTGGAAAAACCTCTCATCTTAAAATTTTTAAATGAAACCACTTATTTTTTATAAAAAGCTTTATCCACAGATTTATTTTTCATTTTAAAGTGAACATAAAGTTAATTTTTTTTTGTCATTTTCATATCTTGATTTTCTGAATTTTTTTAAACCTTTATGTTAACTCTTTTCGAAACGTAAGTGAAAATCCCTTTTGATAAAAAAATTCTCAAAAGCCCTAATTACTTTTGCTAACAGTTAAAGAATGTTTCCCATTAGGAATTTCTTAGTTGCAACATTCTTAAAATCTGCATGTTTAGTATGAATCTACGTAATAGAAATGATGCAATCATTTTAAAATGAATTGGGCTTCTTCTCGTTATTTTTTTATTTATTATTATTCAGTATAATTTTAATCATTATACATAACTTTGATCTTGATAATTCATAAGTGAATTCTTTAAATATAAATAATATTAATAAATATAAAAAAATAATAAATAAAAGTTCAAAATATATTTTTCATTTTACTTTTATACTATTTAAAGAATTTTTTTTTTTATTTAAATCCTCAGTATTTTTGGCAACACCTTAGCAATCATTTTTTCACCTGACATTCTAAGAATCGATTGATAATTTCAATATTTCCTAAAACCCCATTTTAGAATTTTTTTTTAATAGTCACTTTATTGCATCATACATCATTTATAACATTTTTGTTAACAGCACCATCGTTAGATGCAGTTATTTATAACATTAGATAAAATCAATTAATTACTTAAATTATTTTTATTTAACTGTACATTTATTTTATAAATTAATATATGAACCTACTTTACGTTATTATCATAAGGATTTAAAAGTTCTAACATTAGGTCAATTTGATATTCTTATTATTGGAAGAAAAAAAATAATTTCGATTTTGTTATCTTTCATTATGACAGAAAATATATTGAATATTTCCATTATTGAATTTACTTTGGAATTAACTGTTGTATGGATAATAGAGATATCAACAAATAAATAAATTATTTTATACCTCATATTTAAGAATCAAAAAGTTTTATTTTTTATTTTAAGAATTGAAGAATATCTGTATTTTAATAAATTTTGATTGGATGCTATATTATTTAATTTAGTTATTTAATTTTTTAATCTTTATATTTTAATTTAAAATAATATTTTAATTTATAAGACAATATTTTGTTCTTGAGTAGCTTTAAAATTTTTAAAACACTAAAAGAAGTATGATTTAAATTTAACATTGTTAATAATGTTATTAGTGATACACAAAAGGTCAAGTTTAATCATTTGTTGAAATTACAACATCATTTTTTAGTATATTTAAATTATTACCATATCAAAATTAAATTTCAAAATGTGAAATAAGTATAAAAAAAATCAAATGTTAAACTAATAATATCATTTTTTTTATGGTTAATTGTTGTAAATATAATAAGAATAGAATAGTGCTAAAAATATTTGATATTTATATCAAATGCATTTCAAATTAATTTTATTTCTTATATTTATTTTCTAATCTAATTTAAAAAATCACTGTTAATTACTTTTAGTGAGAATATATCATTAATATAGTTATATAATAATTAACTATAACTACATTTTCATAAATTAAAGATTTTTATTTAAGAAAAAAGCCCATCCTTTATTTATTTTGAATAAAAGTATCAATGTATCCAATGCAAGCATTTTAGCACAATAGACACAAGGGCATAATTTTAAGAGTAAATGTAAACAATCCAAGAAGTATAGCACATAGGTACAATATGATACTGAAAAAAAAAAAAATCAAATAAAGCTTCATAAATAGCCACAATATCCTTAATTTCATGGGAAATCTTCTACTTTCATGTAATTGCAGTTCCTCTAGAAGCATAATGTTGAATCACAACTTAAAAATAACGGTGGTCCACTAGAAAAATTACATATTATATAATGCTTAATTAGTTGAAAATCGTAAAGCAATGAATCTGAGGCTGCCACTGCTTCTGCCTTCCATAATGACGAGTAAGTGGCAGAGCCAAGGCCCAATGCAAAAGCATTACTTCGGCCACCCACCCACTCGCAAAGCAAGGTATGCTCTTGCTATGATTAGGTCCTCGCTGCAATTAATTTACCACAGTGATCACTTTATATCTGAAGCAAATCGAGCGGAATTTCATAATTTTGAGTATTATATTGAAAAATAATTAAAATATAATATATTTAAAAATAAAATAAATATAATTTAAATATATAAATATTTTAATAATATATAATATAAATTATTAATTAATTAAATTTTATATAAATATATTATTTTAAATATAATTATGATACATTTAAAATAAATATAACAGATTCTATTTCTTTCAATGGTTCAGTATCACTGGATATTGAAACAGTGATCAATTTTCAAGTCAAAATTAGAAGCTGGATATCATTACTTGGGCCCCAAAAATCATAAGCAATTTCATTTCAGTCTCTACGCCTTACTCGTTCTCATCTTCATTAAGCAAATCGACAGATTTCCAGTTTTTTCAATGCTTTTGCAATGACTATCTCACTTTTTGCAAACTCTAATATCGAAAGCTTTTCAAACTTAGGCTTTGTTTGGTTAAGAAAAAATAATTTTTTATTTTTATTTTTTTCCATCTTTATTTTTTTAAAAATTATTTTTTATTCTTTTAATTTTGAAAATCTATTTGGTTTAAGAAAATAAAAAAATAATTTTCAAAAATAAAAATAATGATAGTTGTTTGATAATTACATATATTGTCAAATTCTAAAGGGATTAAAGGTTCATATATATGAATTTAACTAAAAAAAACAGCCCATATTTCAAAAATTTTAAACTCCTTTCTTTCGGTTCTTTATGTTAGTTGATGCAACAATAGAAGTTGAATGGAATAGGATGAATTGCTAGCTCTCCGAAAGATGAACTGCAAGACAAAAAAGGTCAGAGAGAGCTTAAATTTGTATTCAAGGACCTACTCAGATGCTTAAATTAAGAAGAAGAAGAAGAAGAAGCTATTGAATTAAGCTTAAAGTTTTTGTTAAAAATACTTGATATAATATACCTGTGTGACATATAGTTACATGACCTAAAACTGATTCATTCTTAGATGGGCTTTTAGCTGGATAGACAATAAAGCTCACGTGTGTAAGTCGTCACATATAAATATAATAGTGTTGATTTTTTTATTTATTCACTATATATTGTAAATGTTAAAAATTAATTATTTTTATTTTTGTTTTTACTTGTAAATGTAATTTTATAAAAAAAATTATGTTATTAAGACTTCTAACTTGACATGAATTAAATGTAAATTTTATATTATAATTGTATAAAAAGTTTAACCAATTTTCATATATATTTTATGACATTTTAAAAAGGTTGATTTTTGCATGAATATTCTAAAATTGCCTAACAAAAATCTATTTAATTTTATAAGTATCAATTGCAATAACCGACGTAGATAATTTTAGGCCATTCAAGAAATAAAAAAAAAAAAATCTTTCTTGCATGCCTAGTGGCTTCAACCTAAGCCTTTTTAATGTACAATTAAAAATTTTTAAAATTCTCTTGTTTTCACTTTTTCCATTTTTCTTATGCGTTTTCAATGAAAATAATGAAAACATCTTTTTTTTCACTAATTTTGACCTGTTTGCATTTTCATTTTTCCAAAAAGCATTATTTTCTTTTTTCAACCAAAAAAGTTGTTTCAAGCATTCTTTATTCTATATGAAAATGAAAATAGAAAATAGGTTTATTTTCTTGACCAAACGCATTTTACCACCCTTCCATCCACAGCTATTTTAGTTTTCATGGGCATCAAAAGTTCCTATCTATAGTAGACTAAAAATCCAAAATAATATTTTAAATAATTTAGCTACCTCATACTGGAAAATAGGTACTCTATATATTACCTTATAATGAAATAATCAAAAGTTCCTACTATATTTTAAAATTTTAAGTGTTTTCATTTTTTTAATGAAGGCTGGAAAATTAAGTGTGTTTGAAAAAAGTTATATATGTTTGAGGTATTCATTCATTTCAAGAGCGATGATTATTCATTCAACAATTGACTATTTACTCTAAGAGTAATGATTTTTCATCAAATAATTAACTTTTTAAAAAATTAAGTACTTTTATGAAAATATGTTTTTAACACTTGTTATTGTCTATGAAAACCTTCATTTACACTAAATTCAAGAATAATCTTTAAATTCAATTACTTGTTTTCTCTCACTTTTATTTACTTATTTTTGTTTTGGCACATATGTTTAGTGCAATCTTATTCTTCTTCAAAGCAAGCATTATATGTTAAAGATAACGTCTCTTCGAGACCATTTACATAATAGTGAAAAAACTATTATCCTAAATAAAGCTTCATGGAAGTGTATTACCTATAATCTTCTTTACTTCTTCTTCTTATTCTCAATTATTGTTCTTAGTTACCTGTTGCATTAGTTTAATCCCCCAACATAGAAAAATTTTAGGATAACAGTACTTCTCTAAATTAAAACTTTTACAATCAATTAAGTGGAGAAACTTAAAATGTTCATTGGTGTTAACCTTGATTTTGGTTTTGATATAACAAACAATTTAAGTTAAATTAAAACTCAACTTGGCATTTGTGTTTAAATTGAAAGCCATCTTTAAAAATACTAAGTTTATAATTTGTCAAAGATTACATATTTATACTCAGAATAATTCTTGAGATGTGTTTGCATTAATAAAAATCATTTCACAAGCAGTTTTGAAGGTTAGTATCGGTATAAGGAACAAGTGTATCGATACTATACAGAAAACCCTCAAATGTCTAGATACAAGTATGTATGTATCGATACAAGCTGCTTAGTATCGATACTCACTCCATGAGTATCAATACAAGGCTTAGCAGTAGCCAAGGTTTGTATGAAACCCTCAAATGTAGCGATACAAGTGTGCATGTATCGATACAGGCTGCTTAGTATCGATACTCGCTCCATGAGTATCGATACAAGGTTTGGCAGTAGCCTAGGTTTGGCTAAAACCCTCATATGTATCGATACAAAGGTATTTGTATAGATACAGCTTGCTTAGTATCGATACAACAAGTTGTAACGGCCATCTTTTTGAATTGTGTATTGATACTATTGGTATTGTATCAATACTATAGCGCGAGATTGAACGAAAATAAGCATTTATGAAGGCTACAATGACTCTCCAACCACCATATTAAATGCCCAACGTCTATGAATCAATTTGCAGCTATAAATGGAGGTTCCAAATAGCTGAAGAGGTAGAGATACAGATTTCATTGAATCATTGAACAATAAAAGCTCAAAATCATCAAATTCATTATTTTCCACTTGTATCAATTCATACTCTTCAAGTCTATTTGTATCTCATTCATCTCGTACTTAAATTTCGGCAAACATCTTCCTACTAGAGGTTTAATTTGTTTGCAAAATACTTTTTTCATTTCACAAAAGAGGTTGTATGAAAGTGAGTGAAAGTATGTTTTGGGTATAATTCTCAAAGTAATTGAAAGGTTCTATCTAAGCCTTAAAAGATAGTTGTGTAAGGTTATACCTTAGCCTTAAAGGTAACAATTTCCTTAGTGAATTGTGAAAATCTCCTTGGTAAGAAAGTACCAAGAAGAAAGGACGTAGGTGCCAAGTTAAAGGACTGAACCTCTATACTTCCATTATTGGTTTTTTTCTTCCTTATCTTATCTTTAATTTTCAATCTACTTTATATTTACAAAGTTTTTATAGAACTAATTCACATCCCTCTTGGTTCAATCTCTCTTTTAAAGCTAACAATTGGTCTTAAGAGCTTTGGTCTCCATTTTAGGTCCATAACCTTGAGAAAAGATCCTTGATAGCTTAAAAATTGAGAATGCAAACATTGTAATCAAAGCCTCAAAAAACCCACAAGAGTTGAAAAGCCAAGATGAAGTTTGTCTTATGGCATTTAAGATAAATGTGGATGTTATAGGACTTGAAAAGCATTCCATCATAAGACCTCCACTCTTCAATGATGACAACTACTGATATTAGAAGACAAGGATGAGGCTCTTTATCCAAGCAAACAACTATGAAGTATGGAAAATCATCATCAATGGTCTACTAATTCCAAAGAAGAAAGTCAGAGATTGCATTATGCCAATGAAAGAAGAAGAATAGGATGAATAAGACACCAAAGTGGCACAACTAAATGCCAAGGCCATGCACACATTATTTTGTGCTCTTGGTCCAAGTGAGTACAATAGAGTCTCACTATGTGACAATACAAAGCAAGGGTGGGACAAGTTAGCAACCACACTTGAAGGAACAAATCAAGTCAAAGAATCCAAAATAAGCATGTTCATACTTGACTATGAATTGTTCAAGATGAAGACGGATGAAACCATCAAAGAAATGTTTGATAGATTTACGGACGTCATTAACATGTTGAAGGCACTCGAAAAGACCTATCCAAATAAAGAGAAGGTAAACAACCTACTTAATAGTCTTCTTAAATCTTGGGAAGCAAAAGTGACAGCAATTGAAGAATCCAAAAATCCTAACACACACTCTTTGGATGAACTCATAGGTTCCTTTATAACCTATGAAATGAAGATTAAGCATGGACAAGAACCATCAAAGAAGGTAAGTGTTGCCTTTAAATCAACCACACCTAGTGATGATGATGAAGAGGTCAAGGAAGATGAAGAAATAGCTATGTTCGTGAAAAGATTCAACAAATTCATGAGAATGAACAAAGCAAAAAGACCTCCTAGAAAAAAAAATGATAAAAAGAGACTCAAGCAAGAAAGAGAAAAAACAAATTATTTGCTATGAGTGTAAGAAACCGGGACATATCAAATTTTAATTTCCAATATGGAAAAAATCAAACCTGAAGAAGCAAAAGAAGAAGGCAATGGTGGCCACATAGAGTGATAGTGACACCTCCGATAATGATGATAAAGAGGTGGCCAACCTATGTCTCACGGCTTATGATGAGCCCAAGCTATTGCTAATACTTACTTATTTGATAAATTATAAGATGCATCTGATGAATTAGCATTAGAATTCGAAGTTATGAATTTGAAATACAAGAAAATGAATTCTAAACTTAAGAAAGAAAATGAAACACTAAGTATGACAAATAATGATCTTAAGAAAAGAGTAGATGAGTTACAAGTCAATATTGATGATCTAACCAAGAAGAACATAAATTTGCATAACTCGTTTACAAGGTTTTATATGGCACAACAAAAATTAAATAACATGCTAGAAACACAAAAGGGCATTCTTTGATACAGATTGTTTGGGAATAGAATCGAAAAAGAAACTCACATCAAAAACTTCTTTGTAACACAAAACAATCATTTGATGCATCTAGCATATGTACAAAATGTCATAAACTTGGTCACACATTCCATTCATGCTCATTAAAAACTATCACTTATAGAGGCAAACTTATTAGGAGAATATGGGTCTCCAAAGGTGTTGGCACATCTCAAGATGAAGCTACAAAATTAAAATGGATTCTAAAAGGCATAAAAATTTTGAGCATTAATACTCAAGGAAAAAATTTGGGTACCTAAAAAGAAAATATGATTTTATGGTTGTAGAAGGAAGAGTATTGCTTCAAGGCAAATTCAACAAAAGAAAATTCTTGGTACCTTGATAGTGGATGCTCAAGACACATGACCGGTGACCAAAATCAATTCGTGGAGCTAAAGCCTAAGGATAGAGGAAGTGTTACTTTTGGTGATAACTCAAAAGGACGAATTAAAGGTATTGGAATCATAGGTAACAATTCTTCATCCAACATTGAAAATGTTCTATTTGTAAAAGGTCTTAAACATAATCTCCTTAGTATTAGTCAATTGTGTGATAAAGGCATGAAAGTTACTTTTGAATCAATTAATTGTCAAGTTATTGATGTTAAGACAAACAAAATTGTTTTTGTAAGACATAGAAAAGGAAATACTTATATTGTGCATCTAGATGATTTATTTTCTCAAAATGTTTGTTTCGTTGCTAATAATGATGACTTGCATTAGTTGTGGCATAGAAAATTAAGACATGCTAGTATGAATGTAATCTCTAAACTATCTAGAAAAGATCTTGTTGTTGGATTGCCAAAAATAAAATTTGATAATGATAGAATATGTGATGCTTGTATCCAAGGAAAACATAAAAGAGCTTCATTCAAACCAATTACTATTGTCTCAACTAGTAGAGTATTACAACTTATTCATATTGATCTTTTTGGTCCTACTAGGACATTAGCTTAGGAGGTAAACAATATGGATTTGTTATTATAGATGATTACTCTAGGTTTACTTGAGTTCTCTGCTTACACTCAAAGATGAAGCCTTAGAAAAATTCATTACTTTTTGCAAAATCATTCAAAATGAAAAGGGTTATTCTATTTCAAGTGTAAGGAGTGATCATGGAAAAGAGTTTGAAAACCTTGGTTTTGACAAATTTTGTAATGAAAATGGTATTAGCCATAACTTCTCGGCACCAAGAACTCCTCAACAAAATGGAGTTGTTGAAAGAAAAAATAGAACCTTAGAAGAAATGGCTAGAACCATGCTTTATGAAAACAATTTACCAAGATATTTTTGGGTGGAAGCTATTAATACGTCTTACTATATTATAAATAGAGCCATGGTTAAACCAATCCTAAAAAAAAAAACTCCATATGAACTTTTTAAAGGAAGAAAACCTAACATTAGATACTTTCTCCCTTTTAGATGTAAATATTTTGTATTAAATAATAGAAAGGGCAATCATGGTAAATTTGATGTAAAAAGTGATAAAGGAATTTTTCTTGGTTATTCAACAAATTCCAAAGTTTATAGAGTGTTTAATAAGAGAACTTCAGTTGTTGAAGAGTTAATACATGTCATATTTGATAAAGCTAACTCAACCTTGAGAAAGGTATCTTTTGGCAATGATGATGTAGAAATTTACCAAGAACAAATATCACATAAAGAGCAAGGAAAAAATGCAAAATCAAGTAGATACAAAAAAGAAAGAACAATATGGCCAACTCAAGTAGAATGGGAAAAAAATCATCCTAGAGAGTTAACTTATGTCCAAGATGGTGAGATAACTGGTGATCCAAAGCAAGGGGTAAGAATTAGATCATCTTTAGAAATACATGTAATTATGTAGCCTTTCTTTCACAAATTAAGCTCAAAAATATAGATGAGGCTCTAAAAGATAAAAATTGGATCATAGCTATGCAAGAAGAATTAAACCAATTTGAAAGAAGCAAAGTTTGAAATTTAGTTAAGAATCCTAGTGATTATCCCATTGTAGGTACTAAATGGGTTTCTAGGAACAAACTTGATGAGAATGGAATAATAGTTAGGAATAAGGCTGGATTAGTAGCCAAAGGGTATAGTTAAGAAGATGGAATTGATTACGACGAGACTTATGCCCCCGTGGCTAGACTAGAGGCCATTAGAATATTACTAGCTTTTACATGTTTCAACAACTTCAAGTTATATCAAATGGATGTCAAAAGTGCTTTTTTAAATGGCTTCATTAGTGAAGAAGTTTATGTTAAACTACCTTTTAGTTTTGAAAATCCTTATTTTTTTCGATCATGTTTTTAAACTTTCTAAAGCTTTATACGGACTAAAGCAAGCACCTAGGGTATGGTATGAAAGACTTTTAAAATTTTTAATTGAAAAAGAGTTCAATAGAGGAAATGTTGACAAAACTCTATTTATAAAAGTAAAAAAAAGGATAATTTAGTGATTCAAGTTTATCTTGATGATATTATCTTTGGTGCTTCTAATGAATCTCTTTGTCAAGAATTTTCTAAGTTAATCCAAAGTGAGTTTAAGATGAGCATGATGGGAGAATTGACATTCTTTTTAGGGTTACAAATTAAATAAACTAAAGATGCCATCTTCATCAATCAAGTGAAGTACACCAAAAAATTACTCAAAAGGTTTAAAATGGATAAAGCAAAGCCTTGCTCCACACCGATGAGTACCTCAAGAAAGCTTGAAAAGGATGAAGGAGGTAAAATCGTTGACTCTAAACTTTATAGGTCTATGATATGTTTATTGCTATATCTTACTGCAAGTAGACCGAAAATAATGTTTAGTGTATGCCTATGTGCTAGATACCAATCAACACCACGAGAGTCTCATCTAATTACCGTAAAAAGAATTTTTAGATACCTTAGAGACACTCAAAATCTAGGCCTATGGTATCCTAAAGAATTATCCCTTATCCTACATGCTTACTCCGATGCGGATTTTGGTGGACGCAAAATTGATAGGAAAAGCACTTTCAGAACATGTCAATTTCTTAGAAATATTCTCATATCATGGTTTTTCAAGAAACAAAATAGTGTTGCTTTATCCATAATCAAAGCAGAATACATATCCGCGAGTAGTTGTTGTGCCCAAATTTTATGTATAAAATAACAAATAGAGCATTTTGGCATTACCATGGATCATATTCCAATTAAATATGATAATACTAGTGCCATTTGTCTCATCAAAAATCTAATCCAACACTCTAGAACCAAGCACATAGAAATTAGACATCACTTCATTAGAGATCATGTTTAAAAAGGTGATATAGTGCTTGAGTTTGTTGACACCCTGCATTAATTAGTTGATAGTTTCACTAAACCACTTTACAAGGATAGATTTTGCATAATTAGAAGAGAACTTGGATTAATAAATAACCCTAAATTCATAATTTAAGCCAATACTGATGCTGTGCCTTACTGTTCTTTGCATAATGCTTAGTTTAATAAGACTAGTTTTACATATTTTCTAGTTTGATAATGCTCAATTATCATGAATTTATTGAATAATTTTGTTGCATCTTGATTAAGCTTTAAATGATCTTAATTTTGGTCCGAGATATATTTTCAAACATTTTAAACAGATAATTAGATAAAATTACATCTAATTTGATGAGATCTTGTTAACAATGAACCTATACGAGGCCATCTGTATTGATTCCTGTACATTTTTCTTTCCTGTATCGAGACTTATTTTTAGTGTATCGATACAAACCTAGATTTGCTCTTTGTATTGATACCTGTCCTTCTGTATTAATACAGTGTATCGATACTTTTTAGTGTGTATCGATACAATAGCAATTTAATCTAAGTCTCGAGACCTAGTTCCTTGTATCAATACAAAACCCAAAAATGTTCTTTGTATTGATACTGCTTCTTATGTATCAATACTCACTGTTCATTTAAAACCTCTCGCGTGATTTTCTTCCATTTGAAATGAAACTATTCATCCCCACTCTCTCTCTCATTTCATCATACAATTATCAAATCTTATCATCTTCAGGTTTTTTTAAAATTGATTGATCCATTAACCAAATTTCTTTATCCCACTTATCGAAAACCATTTTAATATCACTTATTACAATCCGACCATCAAGATTTTGACACTTTTCATCACTCTAACCCTTACTGTTCCTCTCTCTAAATTCAACCATTTTATCCAAATTTTTTTTGATAAATCACCTTCGACTTATTCCTAAAACGTTCTCCATCATTATTTGTGCAATTGATTCCGGAATCACTCCTCATATCTCACCAATTGTAACCTAATTTTAATGCCCATCACCTATTTGACAAAACTCCTCAAATAGCCTTTTACCTACTCAACATGCTCGCTCACCACCTGTTCAACAAAAATCTTCACATACACCCATGGCTCCCAAAACCAAACAAATAGCATGTTGTCAAGGTCCTGTCACCCGTGCCTCCACCTCTTCCACTTATCAACCATCTCTGGCCTATATCAATCTTTCTTTGACTTATGCTTTTGTGACACATGGGCTCGAGAGCGTTTCACCACCATTTATGCCTAAATGCCCATCCAACAATGTCGTGTCATCAATTTTCCATTTCAAAGATCCATTAACTATCCGTACCTTCAAATCTTTAACACCTTCCGATGGACTAAAATTCTTTCCTTAAATGTCTCAGTGTGTGAAAATCTTGTCTATGCTTTTTTTAGCAATGCATCTTGCGTTGTTAATGATCACGATAATGTCATTGCTATATGAAGCTATCTTTTGGGACAAGATCTCTTAGTCAACACTGCTTGCCTTGCCTCTGCCTTTGATTTTTCGAATGAAGGCATCATCAATGAAGGCTCAGGTCCCACTGCATTACGCACCCTTCACAATAAAGCCACACTCTTTTCATCAGTTAATCGCTTACTCTATCTTATCATTTCATATGTGCTCTATCCATACGAAACCAAACATACTTTGCTTAGCAACATGGATTATTGGTGGCTGTATATGATATAATTAGACACCCATCTAAATCTTGCCTACTTAATATTTGCGAATCTCATCTTATTCATACGTGGTTGTCATAGCCTTTTACATGCCTTGAGTTACTACTTCGAAATGCAAGGTCTCAACCTTGAATGCGACCCCGGTATCATGGTAAGCACATATCGTTACATCGGTCGTAAATCTATGGGACTTGTCGGTTATGAAATTCAAAGCGGTAACTTTGTTCTAAAAACTTATCGACAGTCACCACTTAAGCAACCGGATGCTCTTGCTTTTGACGATCATGATAAAATAGAGCACGATGAGCCTCTTCCACCTTTAGCTCCCGCACCCATGGATATTCTTACAATGTTAACATCGATTATGGGTCATTTTAATGCATGGGAGGATGTTTTGACACCATCAATGCTCATTACTCTACTTTTGAGCAAAGTCATCGAGCTCTAACAGACCAATTCCATGCCTACTCTGTTACCTTTCCTCGTGCACCTCCACCTACTCTTCCACCCGTTGAGGATCCTTTTACCGATGAAGTCTAGTCATCTTAGACATATTTCTTAACAATTGTCCAACTTTATGTCTTTAGGACGTTGTTTTAAGATCATTAGAATCTTTCTTTACTTATTAGTTTTCATGATTTTAGACTTCTATGCTACTTTATGTTTTTGCATTGTCTTCAACATCTTTTTCTAAACAAATTTATCTTATTTACACTTCCTTATACATACGCTTGCTTATCCTTGAATTATATTTTTGATATAACAAAAAGGGGGAGAAAGACCTTAAATTTGCATTATATTGCTTTCCATGAATCAACTATGCATATGTTGGAGCTTGAATTACATGTTAAACTTAAAACTTAAATCTTGGGCAATTTATTAAGGGGAGTTACGTCTTTGATTAAACTCAAACACAAGTAAATTTATTTTAAGTTTTCTTATATTAAAAAGGGGGAGATTGTTAACCTTGAATTCAATTTTAATATAACTAACAAACTTAAGTTAAATTAACAATTGAATTCGTATTTATGTTTAAAATTGAAAAGCATCATTTAAAATACTAAGGTTGTAATTATTGAGATGTGTTTGAGTCAACAAAAATGAGTTTACAAACAAGTTTTGAAGCCTAGTATTGATGCAAAGAACATGTGTTTTGATACTATGCATGAAACCCTCAAATGTATCGATATAATGAACATGTGTATCAATATAGGTTGCTTAGTATCGACACACATTCCCTGAGTATTGATACAGGTTGCTGGGTAATAGCCAAGGTTTGTATGAAACCCTTAAATGTATCGATACAAGTGTGTATGTATCCATACATGCTGCTTAGTATCGATACTTACCCCATGAGTATCGATACAGAGTTTGGTAGTAGCCTACGTTTGGTTGAAACCCTCATGTGTATCTATACAAAGGTATCTGTATCAATACAGCTTGTTTAGAATCGATACTAAGACCCTAGTATCATTACAAGAAGTTCTAACGATCACTTTTTTGAGCTATATATCGATACTATTGGTATTGTATCGATACTATAGCGCGGGATTGAACAAAAATCAGCATTTATGAAGGCTACAAAGGCTCTCCAACCACCATATTAAATGCCCAACGTTGATGAATTAATTTGCAGCTATAAATGAAGGTTCCAAATAGCTGAAGTGATAGAGATATAGATTTCATTGAATCATTGAACAACAAAAGCTCAAAATCATCAAATTCATTATTTTTTACTTGTATCAATTCATACTCTTGAAGTCTATTTGTATCTTATTCTTTTTGTACTTAAATTTCAGCAAACATCCACCTACTAGAGGTTCAATTAGTTTGCAAAATACTTTTTTCATTTCACAAAAAGGGTTGTGTGCAAGTGAGTGAAAATACTTGAAAGTTTAGGGTATAATTCCTAAAGTATTTAAAAGGTTCTATCTAAGCCTTAAAAGATAATTGTGTAAGGTTATGCTTTATCCTTAAAGGTAACAATTTACTTAGTGAATTGTAAAAATCACCTTGGTAAGAAAGTACCAAGAAGAGAGGACGTAGGTGCTGAATTAAAGGATTGAACCTTTATACATCTATTGTTGATTTTTCCTCTTTCTTATCTTATTTTAATTTTCAAATTTATGAAGTTTTTATAGAATCAATTCACCCCCTCTTGGTTCAATCTCTCTATTAAAACTAACATAGCTCACTGCTAGATTGTATACTGAAAAAATGTCTATCTCGATAAAGTCTAACTTATACATGTATTAGATTTCAAAAATCAATAAAATAAAGAAAAAAGTAGCAAAAGACATAAACATAGAAACAACCAAACTTCTTTATGAATCTTTAGCAAAGGACTTATGTGTAATAAACTTTAAAAATCTTCACTAAAATTTAAACATCCATCTATTTAGAGATTACTTGACTCTTAGATATCATAATCCAAAGGTAAAACGAGTGGCAACAATAGCTTTCTAATAGGATATTTGAGATCACAAGTAACACATGTGTCCTACTTCTAACTATCATCCACATAGATGGCTATTAAAACCTTTTTAAGGCCCATGGTTCTCCAATTCTAGCCAAAAGGCCTATTAAACCTTAATCAAAAAATAAAGGCAACTCTTTTTTTAATCATCCAAACTAACAACAATTTTATGAGGTAGATGACGCAAAAAACAAAGAAAAAGGGAAAAAAGGATAGCGTTATATAAAAGTAGTGGTGTAGGAAAATTGAATATTCTTATTTTCTAAACTTAAAAATAGTATTCTATCACTCCATTCAATAATCAACTCTTTTTAAAAAATTATGTATATTTTTCTCTAACCTATCACCTCTTTATATACCAACTTAATCCAATTAGGAGTTGGATTCAGCATAGAAAAATTCTAATCAAATTAAAACTCCCTATTAATGTGAAACTCTGTCACTTTTTTGAGCAACTTAATTGATCAATACCTTTTCTCCTTATCTTAGTTGAATTAGACACCAACAAGTAGGCAAGGGAGAAATCAGCCAAGCTTAGATCTAATGGTCCAAAAATTAAAGCTTAAGCGCA
Source organism: Adansonia gregorii (assembly GCA_038382025.1). Lineage (NCBI taxonomy): Eukaryota > Viridiplantae > Streptophyta > Magnoliopsida > Malvales > Malvaceae > Adansonia > Adansonia gregorii. The sequence continues at coordinate 3,747,952 of JBBYHO010000018.1, forward strand.
TCACAGGTAAATGGGCCTAGTATGGTTTCCATAAGTTTAATTATATAATTTAAACTCCATATTTCTCTCAATAAATAATATTTGCCTAATAAATATAATTATGTAATAACATTAGATAAATAAATTGGAAAATTTATTGGCTATTATAATTACCCTTATAAATTTTATCTTTGTAAAATCCTTATTTAGTTTAAATTATTTTAAATTAATTTAATTTTTTATATTAATTATCAAATAATTAATATTACAAGAATATTCCAAGGGATAATCAGTCAAGATGTGAGATAGAGAAAGAGAGAAAATTTGATTCACCATCACATTCCTTGTTTAGGTGAAATTTTATTTCCATCAGGACAAGGTATACCTGCTTAAACATGGTTTTTCTTAATTTAGATATTATCTAGATAAAACAATCTTATCTACCATGCCTTAATTGGACAACTAAATTTAGATTTTACAAATATAATCTTGTTTTAAAATAAATTTTAATTGAACTATTTAATTAAAACATCCATTTAATCACCTTTTATTGAATTAAGTCATACTTTATTAAATCTCGGATTTATTTTCAATAATTTCTATCTTATTGTGTGTGATCCATTAGGTTCTCAATATGTTAGAAATGAACATAATTAATCTTATTAATCATGTTCATAGATCAAGAGCGGGATCTAGCAACTCATCATGACCGCCTAAATATTGAAGAGTTAATTTGATATCCTTGAAACCTTTCAGTAACTAGCCTATTAGTATAGTATAGTCCTTTCACCATATATCTAGGAATAAGCATGAGCATGGTGCAATGTCTTCTTATGCTTCAATCCATGTTAGATCTTATAAATTAGGGTTAACGATTATGAATCTATAAGAAATAAGTCCTTATAATTCATTATGCTCTGGCTAGAGACTTTAATCCAATTAACCATAGTTAACATCATTTGGGATATGTCCCTAATTACCACTAAAAGTAGCGATCCTCTTTAGATCACTCATCCATCTTCGTATGTTTTATGCCATGCCTAAAGTACCTTACCTGAGGAATCCATCTTTATGGACCCTTTTCAAATAAATAAAAGTACAACACTTTACATACAAGATGACCTAGTATCACAAGTTTAAGGACTATTTTACAAGACGGGCATATGAGAAAATATTTCATAAACACTTGAGTGACTAAGACCAAATGGAGTTCTCATGCAAGCCATATTCAGTTAACTTGTTTCCATAAAATAAGCACCTTATGCCTTCCTAAGTATCTAACATACTTCAAATTATGAAATTAGTAGCTTACTTCCAAAGTAAGAAAACATAACATGAGTTAGTCTTTGAACATTGCCAATGCCTTATCCTGACAGTATGATGACTGAGAACATGTCAAAGAACTAGGCTTTGATGCACAAGAATATTATAATTGCAACACTTTGTAATTCCTTTGTGAGGTCTTTTAAGCTCCATGGGCTTCATCCGACTAATGGTTTCATGATAGTCAATTAGGCAACTCATATGAAGGAAAACCTTATGTTACTAAACTAGTAACGGGTATACAGCTAATTGATTATGTAAATCATTTCCAATCCAACTGCTTCAAAGGAATACACTGATAATTAAATATCAAATATAGACATTAAATAAAAATCAAAATTTAAGTTAACATGGGATTAATAAGGTATCGATTATCGGGCATCATGGGAAGGTCGATCCTTACTTGTGACTATAATCGACTCCAATATACAATAAGAAGGATGATCTTAAGAAAGGATACAAAGTACAATCTTGCTCCCTTCCTTCCTTGTTCTCACTATCTTTGCTTCTATTGTTAGCCACATTTAAAGGCCATTCTGGTTTTTTTGGCTTTCGGAATAGCCTCCTTCTCCATTCCCTTTGATATGTACCATATCTGTAATTATATATTAAAGGAAGGGACTCTTATTATTGTAAGTAGTGTAGCTCAAGTGTTGTCATGTATTGACACGTGTTTTTTTTGGTCTATGTTTTTTTTTTTTGGGTTTAGGATGGAGAGGAATGAAATGAAAAGAATAAAAGAATGAATGAAAAAAAAAATGAAAGAACAGAAAAGAATTAAATAAAAAAGACAAAAGGGCAAAATAGAAAGATGAGGGGAGGTCTTAAGAAACGTAAAGGAAAGAGAAATGGGAAAGGAAAGAAAAAGAAATAAAGAATAAAAAGAAGAAAGGAAAAAATGGAGAAAAAAAAGAGAGAAACAATGTAAGAAATTTTATGTTTTCATATTTGTATTATTTTTGTATACCTAAATTATTATAGAAATTTATTATTATAAATTTATATAAATTTTAATATGTTAATAATTCATTTTACCTTTATATGTTTGTGCGTTTTCATCATATTCATGTTATTTTTTTGTGTTGCTTTTAACTAATTTCTTTCTATGTTATTTTTTTATTCAATTTAGAATTTTTTTTTATTTTCATGTTGTCTTCATGTTATAGGTTCCTAATTTTGCTCAAGCCTTTTCCTTGGTAATCTTAAAATATCCGAGACTGATAATTAGGCAATCATCCTAGTGGAGGTCGAGCTCTTCCAAGTAAACTGGGTGTTTTAAAGACGTGTTTGATCATATCTAAATGATTGCCTGTGCACGTGATAGAAAAATCACCATTTCGAGGGTCATAGAAATATCCATATTGGCATTTTATATCATGAGACATCAATTTCTTAAATTTATTTAATAAATTTGAAATTTTCAAAATATTGCTATTTGCAAGCTCATGAAATTTTTTTGATAAAATTTATTTCAAATTTTAGGTTTTCATCTTTATTATTTTTGTAAATCAATATTTTGAGTAATGTGTTAAATTCAATTCATTTTTATAGATCTAAACTTTTTTTAAATTTTCTTAGTTTTAAAATACGAACTCTTTTTTATTTGTAAATTTTTTGTGAAATTTTTAGAGTTTAGAATTTTAAAATTTTTTATATATTTTAATAAAATAGTCTGAATATAGTTTTCTGAAATTCCAATTCATTTTTATTAGATATCAATTTTTTTCACAAAAGTTTTTTCTCATAAATTTTTACGAGTTTAAAAATTTTAATTATCCTTTTCTTGCACATAAAATTTAAAAATTTCTTTTTGAATTTTTATATGGAAAATTTATTAATTTCATTGTTTAATGGGTCAAAAATATATTTTTTTTTTCTATTTCATGGGCTTTAAAACCCATTAATTTTTCTGATAGGCCTAATAAGCTCATTAAATTTCTAATAAGCCCAACAAGCATGCTAAGCCCATTTTTATTTTTTTTACCAAGCCTGTTTCATTCTCTACAAGTAAAACAAGCCCAATTTTGTTTATTTCAACAAGCCTATTAATTTTCCAATAAGGCTTTCATTGATTTCACAACAAAACCCAATAAGCTTTTCTCTCTCTAAATTTTTTAGTAATTCTTTTAGATCAAAAATTTTTATATGGAAGTTTACTTATGCCTTTTATGTTAAATTCATAATTGAATTCGTTAATTTATAACTTTTAATTTTATACAATTTAGTCTTTCCACTTTAATTTTTTTTTCATTTTTCATAAAATTTGTAATTATAATTTTATTTATTCACACTTTTATGGAAATTTGTCTACATTTACATTAATTTTAGAATTTGATAATTCAATTATACAAGAATTAATTTAATCAAGATTGAAATTTATCATTAAGGTTACTATTATCTAAAAAATTATAAAGTCTAATATTTGGCTAGGTGACCTAACACGGTGAGTCACATAAAAGGAAAAATTTTGTTTAATTAAGCTTTACCAAAAAAGATAAAAAATCTAGAAAGATAAAAATTATCAAAAAATAAAAGAATAAAAACTAAAAAGAAAAAAAATCAATGGCCATTTAGCTAAGAGGGATAAAATCCTTATTAGCCGAATCCACCCTTTAAATAGGGGGATGATGCTTCCATTCAAAAGCTTAATGTTGGCATAAGCAAAAAAAAAAAAAAGCACAAAATTTTCATAAATTTTTCAAGCTTTCAAGGTATTTTACTTAGATAACCCTTGATTTTTCATCGTTTCAAGCTTGTTCCATCCATTTGTGAGCTTTGTGACTACTGAGCTCATGGATTTTGATCCATGTTGAAGGGCCAAGTATAAAAGCATCAAAGTTTCTTAATTTAGTTTTTATATTATGTTTTTCTTGAAATTAAGTTGATCATTGTTAATATAATTCATGATTGTTCTGGCAATGATGTTGCAATTACTTATATATAATTTTATGCTGTTTTCCTTAGTATTTTTATGTTGATTATTGATAAATATGTTGATATGTTCATTATTTTTTTAATGATTTGTCCATACTTGAGCTTGGTGATATATATTAATGTTAATATTCATGAAGTTATATGGAGAAAAAAATTGTATTTGGTAGTTCCATGCATTTGTTGCATATGTTGGTAACATTTTGATGGGATTTTCTTTCTTGTTTTATGATATTTTAGGCTGTTTTTGTCATGTTTGAAACTTGCATGGGCCTAAAAACAATTTGACAAAGATTTTGTAAAGGTTGGATATATGTATCACAGCTTGGCCTAATCATGTATGTGCGATTTTTTAAAGGTTTTTTTTCGAAGCTACTTTAGAATTATGGAAAATACAGGGATTGAATTGCAAAAATTGTAAATTTTTTTCTATGGCCATCCAAGCGCGACCGAATTCATGGTAGACCTTTAGTGGTGTTTTTCATCCATTTTCAACATATTTTAATGCATATCTTGCATTTTTAATCTTTTAGGGATCTTTTTGTAATTTTACAAAGTTTAAGGACTTATTTGTAAATATTAAAAAATTGTTCCATGGCCAAAGGCACTTGTCCAAATCTTTCTTGTGATTTTGGTATTATTTTCATGTTGATTTTGATTTGTTTGATATTTGATTTTGTATTTTATTTCTTATAGGGACCATTTAGTAAAAATAGAAAAGTTTCGAGACCATTTGGTAAAACCTTGCATTTTAGTGTTAAAAATGGTCATTTCTCACATCAAATTACCCATATAGAGTATTTTGGTCTGTTAGGAATATTTCTAGCATTTTTAGCCATCTTAATGCTAATATGTAATTTTGAGAAATTTAGGGACTTATTAGTAATTTTTGCATTTTATGTCATTTGATATCAAAACTACCCATTTAGGCTAAAATTGTCATTTCATATCATTATCAAGTTCATTTAGAGTTACCAGGATACCTTATGTCGAAGGCTTACTTTAGGGGTATTTTAGTAAATGACCTTAAAATCGAGTCCTTGTGTGATCACTGGATACTTCTATGTCAAACGTGCATAATACCAATAGGTTCCATCTTTTTATGAAGTTATCGAGTCCTAAAGGATTACTGTGATACTTCTGTGTTAAAAGTACACCTTAAGGGTATTTTAATAAATTACCTTAAAACCGAGTCCTTTATAATCACTAGGATACTTTTATGTCAAAGGTGCACAACAGGGATAAGTTTATCTTTTTTATGAAGTTATCAAGTCCTTAAGGTTAATGGAATACCTCTGTGTTGAAGGCAGACCTTAGGGACTTAGTAATTTACATTAGAACCAACTCCAATGTGATCATCGAAATACTTCCAAGTCAAAAGTGGATAGTAAGAATAGGTTTGTTCATTTATAATGTCATCGAGTCCTATGTAATCAATGGGACACTTCCATGTCAAAAATGTATAATAAGGTTAGGTTTGTCTCTTTATGAAGTTACTGAGTCCTTTAGGGTTACTAGGATATTTTAATGTCAAAGGTAGACCTTAGGGATTTTTTAGCAATTTACATTAGAACCAAGTCCTATGTGGTCATCGGGATGCTTACAGGTCAAAGGTGCACAGTAGGAATAGGTTCATTCATTTATGATATCATCGAGTCCTTTAGGCTACCAGGATACTTTCACATCAAAGGTATACCTTTGAGACATTTTAGTAATTTTCCTTGGGCCAGGGTCTTTTAGAATTGCCAGGATACTTTCATATTAAAGGTATACTTTAGGGGACATTTGGTCTATTCGATCAAATTCGAATCCTTAAAGTCAAGTTTTGTACTTTTCATCAAAACTAGGTTTTAGAGTAATTTTTATTATTTCTTATAAAACTAGAATTTTTAAAAATTAAGGCAATGTCTCCGAATTAAAATAGTATGCGAAATTTCTCCCATTATATGGAAGGGGTTTCACGGATTATTTTAATAAAAAGATATCTTTTAAAAGTGAGAAGATCAAGATTTTTATGAATTTGGTAAAAATAAAAACTTTCATATTCCTTTGACCTTCTGGTGGAGTGCAAAAGATATTTTGATTTTTGAAAACTTTTGTATTTTTCCAACTCTCTGATGGGGTACAAGAAAGGTAATGATAAAACCTTTCATGTTCCTCTAATACTCTAATAGAGTATAGAATTTTGATTTTTAAAAATATTGAATCGATTTTTCTTGAATGGAATAATAAATGTGTTTTATAATTTTTTATATATGAAAATTATAATTAAATATTGAATATTGAAACCGAATGAAAGTCAAAATTTAACTTGACACGTAATTAATAAGGTACCGATTAATAGGCATCATGAGAGGGATCGATCCTTACTCATGATTGTAATCGACTCTCAAAATTGCTCATGCGATTTTTGGCATTATTGCAAATCTTAAAGTTTTTTTTAAAGGTTTGGTAACTTTTAAAATATGAACTCCGATTGGTGACTAATTTCACCTAGCTAAAATAGAATAGTAGCGACTCCAAAATAAATGGTCACTGTGTAATGACTGTTTAGAGTAAAGTCAAGTAAGCGATTCACCTCAACGACTCTGTCCCTAAAAAATTAAAAAAAATAATAATGAAACAACCTCTAACAAATAAAATAAAAAAATAATGATATATAAATATACATATATATATATAGGAATGAGGGGTACACCTGCCTTTTAAGTCAAACTAGTTAGGATTCATATCCGGGCCATGTTGTGATAGCTTGGTGACTCCACTGGGGTTTGGTTAAAGAATCAACCTAAAACTAATCATATGTAAACTAAATTTTGATTAATTCAACTTCAACTAGTTTTAATTATAATTTTGGTATTTTCAAAATAAAATTTTTATATATTTAATTTATATGGAAATTTCAGTATATATTATTCATTTTTTTCACTAACCCTTTTGTTTCCTTTGCAACGTTATTTTTATAGGGCATTTAGGATAGGGTTTTTATTATTTTTTAAAAAGTTGAGCCACAAAAGGTTTGTTCATTCCCTTATACACACTGTGCATATGTATACCATTAGACTGTCCTCCAAACATATAAAGGGAGCATAGGTTACCTAAAAATTTTAGAAAGAGGTAAAATAGCTCTACCTTCTAAGGCGTTAGCCTTTGTTTAGGCCAATGAGAAACGTACTAGGAGTACATTCCAATGCTTGTCTAAGGTAGTAGCCTTGCTATAGATATGAAAGATACTCTTACTCGAGTTAAACCCTTTCTGACATAAACCATGATAGGTAAGGATCAAGCTACGTTGTTAGTTCTTTTCGAGCTCAGGCAGCAATTCAAGAACCTGTTTACATGTGCAACTTAAACTTCATTTAATGAATTGTAAGGGCTTCACCTATTTGGGCCATACCTATAAAAAATGAACTTCTTTTTTCAAAAAGAAAGAGCAAAATAACCAAAAAAAATGAAAAAAGGAAGAGAAAAATGGAAACAAAAAAGAAAAAAAGAGAAAAATCAAAATCAAAATTAGATTGATCGAATTTTTTTAAGCTTCAGGTCTACTAAAGAAAAGAAAGAAGATAGTGTTAGGATTTTTTTCCTTTTTAATTTTTGCATTACATCCATATCTTAAGACAACTTGTAAATTCATTCGCATCTCTAAGAAAAAGGAATAATTGTCCACATTGACGAAAATCAAAGATTTTTTGGGTGATCCTCAAGAGCCACCAATGCCTTCAACCCAACCATTGGCACTTAAAGACTCAAAGACTAGATCGAGCGTATTCATAGATGAAAATTCTAATCCTTGGTATACTCATTTGCATAAAGGAAAAATGCCTAATTTTGCATCTATACAAATTAGCCAACCCTCTAACCCTGTTGTTCTTCCTAAACTTGTCATCTTCTAGTGTCAATACTAAGAAAAAAACCATAAAGGAACAAATTTGATTCACTCCCATTGACCTATAAGGAATTATGCTTTCTTTTGTTCTAGAGTTAGCTCGTTGTGCCTATGCACATTGCTCCCTATGCACCCCCTTATCCTAAATGGTATGACATCAATACACATTGTGAATACCATGCACGATTAGTGGGCATTCTATAGAAAAATGCAATGCGTTCAAAAGGAAAATTCAAAACCTACCCAATGCCGCATAATCAGGGTTGAAACAAGGTTTAATATTGTTGCTAAACTTTCGTCCCATTATTAGAAGCATTAAAATGCTAAGGGGCAATAAAGTGATCATAGAGATAATCTTTTAGATACTTGCTAGATTTTATAAATATAGGGTTCAAAAAGAATGATTAGTTTTTTCAAGGATTCCTTAGAAACACTAACACAGCTAGAAAAATGAAGTGTTTGCAAGAGTACTTCTTTTGGGTTTTTTCTTATGAGTCTTGTAAATGTGGTTTTGTACCCCAACAATGAATAAATAAATTAGAGAGTTTTGTTAATGAAAGAATGGTGATGAATCATGACTCGAATTCTTTAAATTCTTGCCCCTACAATAATCTCCATGTCTGAAACTTAGCCAATTGCTTGGCATCTAATCTGTGCCATTAAATGCTGCTTTAATAAGTTATTCATTCATTCATACTTCATTTAATCATTCATTAATCAACATATCCATTTTTCATTTATTGATGTCCATATAAAAATGATAATAAAAATTAATGTTGACAAGACATATGCATATTCACACAAACTGACTTAAGTTATTTTTTTCATTTAAGGTGAAATAACATAGGACCACTAAAAGGAAAAAAAAAAGACACTACTTAACAGGATAAGTTGGAATAAGTCTAAAACAATGAAGGGAATCGAGAGCCCTAAATAGTCCAAACCGCTCAAGAAAGTAAAAAAGAAAAAGAATTGTGAAGGAAAAGTTCGTAGAAACATAAATCCTTGACCAAAGGAATTTGCAAACGGTCCTGTATCATACCAGTACTGTTTTCAGCTTATTTGAGGCAAAAAGGCAACCACTTTAAAGTACTCAACATCTGGGAGCCAGTCCTATAATACATATTTATGTTGACTCTAAAGCTCACCAAGGGGCAATATGTAGCATAGATAGGACAAAAAAGTGATCCTATTAATAAATCCCAACGAGTCACAACTGATGGAAGCTAGGACCATAGAAAGTAGAAAAAGTAAAGAAATCCATTCAAACTGCGTCCTTACCCTCAACTTTTCAATACTTAATAGCCTCAATAGAGTCTAATAATCCCCACTATCCCAATAAAGCCTAAGAGACTTTCTTACCTAGAATGGTTTAATTCGACTGTTAGAAGCAAGTATCATTAAAGGGTGGAAAACCACTCCACAGAATACTATAATGCTTTCAAGAGCAAAGTAAAAGCTTTTAAAAATGATAACCTGGCAAAATTTCAAGAGTTGGTGGATGCCTATCAAGAATGATTAGCTTGAGAGTCATTAACCTCATGGTAATATGCTAAACAGGGGTAGCTTCTATCTTGACTTTAAGACTCTATACATTTTCTTTTACAAACTGTGAATTTTGAAATGAATGAATGATTATTAGGCATCCTATCATAGGGCATGAATTTTGTTAATAATGGTTTCTAGTATCTAGGATAATAAGAACATTTTGATAATTTTTTTCATAAGTGATCATAATTAGATTGGACTTTTTCAGAAAGATCTTTACCATTATTAATTTAAGTATCTTGGACATTCAGCCATAGACCTTTTAACCCAAATGTTCCTTTTTAGATTCCTTAAAGGTTAAACAAACAAGTTATATTTCAAAAAGATTCAGATATTGATAGTATAACATGTATTAAAATAATAACAGTATTCCAAGATCTCCGAAATTTATTTGGATAACCTTTTACAACAACTACCATAACACTATGCCAAATCCTTGATTTAGAAAGAACAAGAGTAAAAATAAGCTAACAACATTTTCTCCAAGGTAAAACCTTTTCAATCTGATGCCTTATATATAAGTTGTGAAAGTTCAAGATTTTCCCATGATAATTCAATTTCTTTCTTAAAAGCTCAACTAGAATCAAGATTTATTGGTGGTTAGAAAGTTAATAATGTTGAAGGGCATACATTAAGCCAGAATATTGAAAAAAAAAAGAAAAAACAAAAAATTTTGAAAAATTAAGTGCAACATCATTTTTTTAAGGTACTTAAAATGATTTCAGAAAGAAAACCATCTATTCTCCTAGTGAAATGCTTGTCAGTACAAAAGACTTTGCTTGAAACGATAAGTGGTAATCTTTCTATATCCTTTCACAGATATAAAAAATTATTCCTTTTGCAGTCCCCTTTGAGCTAAATGTTTATTTATTTCTTTAAACCCAAATCGAGGATCACCCCTCCATATTAGGGGGCAACTGAAGCAAAGCCTCAAAATCAAAAAAGAAAATCCCATTAAGAAAGTGCCTCTTGTAATGAGTCAATAATGGAACTGAATTAAACTTCAAGTTTTAAGTTTTTTTGGTGAAAAAAATAAGAAAAAAAGAAAAAACAAAAAGAATAAGATAAAAAATTTAAAACTTAACAAAGAGAAATAGGCCGGATTGGAATTATCTTGAAGATAAATGATCCTTAATTCCATTACCCTTAGATACTTTATTTAGGCCTATCTATTCTTTCTTTCTAATCATGAACCATGGCCTACGTTACATACCTACGAAGTCCATTTTAACCAAACATGCTTTTTGAGTTGTCGAGTCACTCATAAGAAATTCTTTAAAAATCTATCTTTTTGGATGATTTTTGAGTCCTTAAGAATGGCGGGCAATTAAAAAGGAAAAAATAAGAAAAAAATGAAGAAAATAAAAATGAAATAAAGTTCTAATGTGAAAACCTATAAAGGGCTCTTTAAAACAAACTTAAAAGCTTTGGAATTGCCCCTAAACTGACAAAAATAGCCACCAAAAATAAAAAAACCTTTCCTTGCTAATTCAAAAATGATCCCCAAACGTTTGGAAATTTCATAACTTCATTAAAAAGTTGAATTAAATGCCTAAGTATACCTTCAAGATAACCTTTCAGAGCCTTCAAGTCTAACTATAAGAATTGGTGCTTACAAAAGGCTTTTCGAATTAACCCCTTAAAACTTGGTGTTTACTAGCATTAGTTTAATACTTGTTGAGCTATTGTATTTAAAAATTTAAAGGATGTTATACCTTGATTATTTGCATTTCAAGGAATTCCATAAAAATAGCATTCATATTGTTTCTTCTAATCAAATTTTAGTAGTGATGCCTTATTTATGCCTTTAAAATCATTTCCTCATCTTATTCAAAGCTGTCTTAAATGGTGATCATCTATCACAAGAAAGCTTTAACATTAAAAGATGAAAATGCCATGTCCATTATCCTTGATATTGGAAAATTCATAATTGAAATTATTTTGAAATTTCCATAGCTTTTGATCAAGTACATCCTTTCCTAGGTTGGAATGAGAAAGTGCTCTCATTCTAAAAATCTTAGAATTTAGATGAACTTTGATGTTTCTCATGATTTTAATAAGAGTATCTGAATGTACTTTAAGTAGCAAAATGTTGACTCTTATCCAACTACATAAGGTTGTATCTTTAAACATTAATTTGATATTTGGTGATTATTTAGGAAAAATTGAATGATCTTTAGATTTCTGAATTAAAAATAAAAAAAAAAAGATTTCAAAGGGTAAACATCAAATCGTCCTTTAACCTTAAATAGAAGACCATTAGGAAGAAAAGAATTTGGCAATAATAAGGCTCAGATTAATGAAAACTTGCCAACATACAAGATTATTAACCCTTATGATATTCGAATTAAGTGTCTTATTCATCTGATCATGTGAAATATAAAAGAAGTAAGATTTAGGTCAATTCTATTTGATCAAACAGAAGGATTGGTGGAGTTTTTATTTGTTAGCTTCACTTAGTTAGGAATCAATAGAGTGTGATGTTCTCTTTATCTGATTATGTGAAATGTAAGAGAAATTAGATTTAAGCCAACCCCATTCGATTAAGCAAAATATCAACAAAGTTTTTATTTGTTAGCTTCACTTAGTTAAGAACTGATGAAGTAAGATGTCCTTCTCATCCTATCAAATTAGCTATAAGGAAAGTAGGATTTAGGCCAATTCCATCTAATTAAGTTTAAGGTTCAGTGGGGTTTTTTATTTGTCAGCTTCACTTGGTTAGGAATTTATGGAGTAAAAAGTCTTCTTCATTTGATTATGTGAAATGTATCAGAAGTAGGATTTAAGTAAACTTCATTCGATTAAGCAGAAGATTGGTAGGGTTTTTATTTGTCAGCTTCACTTGGTTAGGAACTGGTTTAGTAAAAAGTCCTTTTCATCCAAGCACATGAAATTAAGAGAAGTAGATGATTGGTGGAGTTTTCCTAGGTTTTTTTCATTTGGTAGAAAACCAATGAAGTTAGCTAGCATAAAAATTGAAAGGCCAAGAGTAGCAAATGGTTCCTTCTTTCTTAAAATTAGCACCAAAATGTAAAACCCAAGAGTAGATGATGGCTTTGGCCTAGTCGAAATTGGCATTAAAATATGAAAGCCTAAGAGTAATTGATGGCCACGACCTAGTCGAAATTGGCATTAAAATATGAAAGCCTAGTGTAGTTGGCTAGGTAAAACAGTAATGTAGTTGACCTAAAAAAAGTTTTTCTATTGAAGGGCTTATCATGACCTGAACAAAGTCATGTCTATTTAATCTTTGCCTTATTTATGATTCTCAACAATAGCCAAAGAAGGGTAGCTGTAAACATCTAATTTTGTCTGAACCCTTTCTTTAATAATTTTAAAATATCTAAGACTGATAATTAGGTAATCATCTTGGTAAGGGTTGACTCCTCCAAGTAGACTGGTGTTTTCAAGAACTATTTGATCATATCTAAATGACATCTTGTGTAGGTGATAGAAAAATCGCCATTTCGAGTGTCATAAAGAACAAAATTTTAGATAAAAAATACGAGCATCAAGGTCAAAAATAAGTTTTAAAATTTATTCTTTTGAAATTTTGAAATTCATCTTTTGCATGTGATGTAAGGGTCAAATTTCCCATTTTTAGGGATTTTAAGATTTTTCGTGAAATTTTGAAAATCAACTATCGTATATTTTTACTAGTACTTATGTAGTATTTATGTCAATGTTCACCCTAAAAATTTTAAAATATTCAAGGAAAATATGTATTAGCATTTTATACTACAAAGAGTCAAATTATTAATTTATTTAATAAATTTGAATTTTTCACAACACTGTTAATGGCAGGCTCGTGAAAATTTTTTGATAATTTTTTTTTTCAAATTTTAGGTTTTCATCTTTATTATTTTTATAAATTAATATCTTCAGTAATGTGTTAAATTCAATTCATTTTTATAAATCTAAACATTTTTTAGAATTTTCTCGACTCTAAAATATGAACTCTTTTTTATTTATAAAATTTTTCTACAAAATTTTTTAGAGTTTAGAATTTTAAATATTTTCATATATCTGAATAAATAGTTTGAATACAACTTTTTAAAATTCTAATAACATTGTTATTGATATCAATTTTCTTCCATAAAGGTTTTTCTCATAAATTTTTATAAGTATAAAATTTTTAATTTTCTTTTTCTTGCACATAAAATTTTTCAAAAGTTTCTTTTTGAATTTTTATATGGAAACTTTATTAATTTTATTTTTTAATGGTCCAAACTATATATTTTTCTATTTCATGGGCTTTAAAACTCATTAATTTTCATAATGGGTCTAATAAGCCCATTAAATTTCCAACAAGCCCAAGCCAAACCCATTTTTTTACCAAGCTCATTTCATTTTCTACAAGCCCAATTTTGCTTATTTCGACAAGCCTATTAATTTTCCAATAAGGCCCAATTAGGTGCACTTTGATTTTGCAACAAAGGCTAATAATTTTTTTCTCTCCAAAATTTTTATTAATTTTTTATCTAAATTTTTATATGAAAATTTAATTAAGTCTTTTACATGCTTAAATTTGTAGTTGAATTTGTCAATTTGTAACTTTTAATTTCATACAATTTTGTCTTTCCATTTCAATTTTTTTTCATTTTTTTCATAAAATTTGTAATTATAATTTTATTTATGCATAAATTTTCAAAATTTTGTGTATTTTAATGTTCAATTTAGAATTTCATAATTCAACTATGTAAGAATTAATTTGATTAGGATTGAATTTCATCATTAAGGTAACTATTATCTAAATAATTATAAAGCCTAATATTAAGCTAGGTGACTCAACATGGTGAGTCACATAGAAGGAACAAAAATTCTTTAATAAAGCTTTATCAAAAAGCTAAAAAAATCTAAAAATATAAAAATTATCAAAAAAAATAAAAAATAAAAAATAAAAAGGAAAAAAAATCAAAGGTCATTTGGAGAAAATCTATTCATGAAGTCAAATGGAGAAAAAATTGTTTCTTGTAGTTCTATTTCTGGCCGAATATGTTGGTAACAATTTGTTAGGTTTTTATTTCTTGTTTTGTGATATTTTAAACTATTGTCATGTTTGAAACTTTAGAGGCCTAAAAATAATTTTTTCCAAAATTTTTGTCCTAATCTTGCATGTGTGATTTGTTGAGTTTTTTAATTTTTAGCTATTTTACAATTAAGGAAAATCTAGGGACTAAATTGTAAAAATTGTAAAAAAATTTCTACGACCATCCAAGCTGAACCAAATTCATGGTAGACCTTTAGGGGCGTTTTTCATGCATTTTGAAAAAATTTTAATGCACATTTTACATTTTTAACCTTTTAAAGGTCTTTTTACGATTTTACAGAGTTTATGGACTTATTTGTAAACATTAAAAATTTGTTCCAAAGGCGAAAGGTACTTGGTCGAATCTTCCTTGTGGTTTTTAGTATGATTTTCATGTTGATTTTCATGTGTTTGATATTTGATTTTCTATTTTATTTCATGTAGGGACTATTTTGTAAAAATAAAATAGTTTAGGGACCACTTAGTCAAGCCTTTGTATTTTAGGGTTAAAATGGTCATTTCTCACATCAAATTACCCATATACAGTGTTTTGATTATTAAGAATATTTCTAGTATTTAGCCATTTTGGGCCTAATTTTAATTTTGAGAAATTTAGGGATCTATTAGTAATTTTTGTATTTTAGGTCATATTTGATATTAAAACTACCTATTTAGAGTAAAATTGTCATTTCATATCATTATCTAGCCCTCTAGGTTATGAGATATTTTTATGTTGAAGGTAAACCTTAAGGGTATTTTAGTAGATTACCTTAGAACCGAGTCTTTTATGATCACTAAGATAGTTCTATGTCAAAGGTGCATAATAGGAATAGGTTCATATTTTTATGAAGTTATCGATTCTTTATTGTTACTAAGATACTTCTATGTCATATGTACACCTTATAGGTATTTTATTAAATTGGCTTAGAATAAGGTCCTTTATGATCACTATGATACTTCTATGTTAAAGGTGCATAATAAGGATATGTTTATCTTTTTATAAAGTTATCGAGTCTTTTAAGGTTACCAGGATACGTTTATATCGAAGATAGACCTTAGGGAATTAGTAATTTACATTAGAACAAAGTCTTATGTGATCACCCGAATGTTTCCTAGTCAAAGGTGCACAGTAAGAATAGGTTCATTTGTTTATAACATCATCGAGTCCTATGTAATCACCGAGATACTTCTATGTTAAAGGTACATAACAGGGTTAGGTTCATCTTTTTATGAAATCGAATCTTTTAGGTATTCGGGATGCTTCTATATCAAAGGTACACTTTAAAAATATTTTTGTAAATTACATTAGAAAAAAATCCCTTATGATCATCAAGATAATTCTATCTTGAAGGCGCATAATAGAGAGAGGTTTGTGTTTTATGCAGTTATCGAGCCCTTTAGGGTTACTAGGACATTTTAGTAATTTATATTAGAACCAAGTCCTATGTGATCATTGTGATACTTATATGTTGAAGGTGCACTATAGGAATAGGTTCGTTTGTTTATGATATCATCGACTCCTTTAGGTTACTGAGATACCACGTCAAAGGTATACCATAGGGACATTTTAGTAATTTATCTTAAAATTCAGTCCTATATAGTTATCAGGATACTTTCATGTCAAAGATATACTCTAAGGGTTATTTTGGACTTTTCGATCAAATACGAGTCCTTAGAGTCTAGTTTTGTACTTTTTATCGAAACAAGGTCTGAGGATAATTTTTATTATTTCTTGTAAAATTGGAATTTTTAAAAATTAAGGCAATGTCTCTGAATTATAGTAGTATGCTAAATTTATCCCAACATATGGAAGGGATTTCGTAGATTATTTCGATAATGAAATATCTTTCTGAAATTGAGAAGATCAAGAATTTTACAAATTTTGTAAAAATAAAACCTTTTATATTCTTCTAGTCCTCTAGTGCGGTGTGATAGATATATTGATTTGTAAAAACATTTCACATTCCTTGCCCTTTTCGGTAGGGTACAAAAGAAGTAATGATAAAACATTTTGTATTCTTCTGATTCTTTGGTGAGGTACAAAAGATATCTTGATTTTCAAAAATATTGAAAACTTGATTTTCTTGAATGAATAATAAATTTATTTCATAATTTTTTTTGATATATGAGAATTATAATTAAATATCATATATTGAAATAAAACAAGAGTCAAAACTTAAGTTAACATGTAATTAATAAGGTACTAATTATCGGGTGTCATGAGATAAATTGATCCTCACTCGTGACTCTTAGACCCTTTCACAGAATTTTTGGTGTTATCCTAGATCTTGGAGTTTTTTTAAAGGTTTTGAAATCCTCAAAATACAAACTCTGATAGGTGACCAATCACACCTAGCCAAAATAGATTTGTGGCTCTTCTAAAATAAATGGTCGTTTTATAGTGACTGTTTAGGGTAAAGTCGAGTGAGTGATTCAACTCGACCACTCAATAAAAGAATACTGATATGGCCCTTAAAAAATAAAATAAAAATAATGATATATATATATATATAGGAATGAGAAGTACACTTGCCGTTTAAGTTGGGCTAGTCAGGATTTGCATTCGAGCCACGTTGCGACACATATCATGTTTCAATTTATAACATATTTTGTATAATTCGTTATAGTGATTCAATTTAAAAAATAAAAATCGTGTTTGTAACATGTTTGTACTCCTGGGTTTTTTCCTACCTAATGTATCTTACTTTTATGAATGTTATAGATTTTTATAAAAAATTGGTTTCAAAAAGATTTTAATGTGTTTATTTATTTGCATCATGTTTATGTCATTTTTTATCCGTGTCAAGTTTTAATTATTTTCCCATGTTATTTTGTTTCATATTTCAATTCATGCCATATTTTTCCTATTTTATTATAATAACTCAAATTTAGGTCTAAATTCATTTACTTAAGATATTGAAATATGAAAAAATATTTAAATAATTGGATATAGTTATGTTTAATTTTTATTTAATTTTTAAATAATATATTTAAAGTTGTAGGAACACATGTTGACTCACATGTAAGTTCAAAATCCGTATCTATCCAGAAGTTAAAAAAAATAAATTTATTTTATTAATTATTTTTATTTTAAGTTTAAATGACCTATTTAAATAGGTTAGTCCATACATTCACTCATAGGTCAATTTGAGATTTGTTTCGAACTCGCTTAAGATTTTTTTATTTTTTTATTTTGAAATGATGTATTTAAATAAGCTTGTCCATACATTCATTCATGGGTCATTTTAATATTTGTACATGATCCATTCACTCACGAGTCGATTTGATATATGTACTCACTGGGTTAATTTTATTTTTCAGATGATATATTTAAAGTGATTAGTTCGTACATAGAATCGCAAGTTAATTTAAGATCCATACGAATCCAAAAACAATTATCATAAATTTAATTCGATAATTAACAAAACATAATATGCAAGTGACGGTTAAATGCTAGTTATAATTAGCATTGATATAGGTTGGTGAAGATAAATAAAGCAATTTCGTTTTAATAATTTTGTGGCTTGATATTTCATCAAGCTTAAGAAAACGTAACCACAGGTCAAATTGGTTAGACCTTTGATTCTCGATTCAACTAAGCAGTTCAACAATTTTCTAATTTTATAAGCTGTGAGCTTGAGACAAAGCCTAACTCTTATCCTTCAAAAGGTAAAAGGCCTATATAAAAAGTAAACGTGGCAAAATAAACCCGAACCCAAAAATTTATCAGAAAAAATCTAAGCTCGAACCCAAACTGAACCCAATTTAACCAAAAAGTTAATGGCCCAAACCCAAAAAAACCTGAACCCGAATGGCTTGAACCAAAAATAGCTTGAACTCGAAATGACCTGAAATTTAAATGACCCGAACCTGAAAAAATTTGAACCCGAGAACGACTTAACCCTAACCTGAATTTAATACTAAAAATAAATATGAAAAAATTATAATTAAATAATTTTTTATAAATAAAAAACTTTAATAA
>JBBYHO010000018.1:3810779-3832419 GCA_038382025.1 Adansonia gregorii
CCTTTTTATTTCATTGTCTGACTCGTGAAACAATCACATGGCAAATGGCATGCAGCAGACAGCTTATAGATCCCACTCTCACGTACTCATCCATTCCATCCCACATGGATTCTTTTCATTTCTGAGATAAAGAATAAACAGATGACATATCAATCTCCAGCTAGAAGCAAAATACCCCCAAAAATCTACCCCCTTCTCTCACACACAATTTTTTCTTTTTTAATTTGCCAGCTCTTAGAGACTTTGGTTGTGACTCGAATGTCTCCTTTTACATGCCATAACAACAAATCTACCTTCACAGTTCTTCCGGCTTTGTTTTCAGGGAACTACAATCCAAGACATTCCATTTTTTTTTTCTGCATTTAATGGCAAACTGTAGTTATAGTATTGCTACAAAGAGTTGATTTTTTAGTTCATATTGTGAAATGGGTTACTCGGTCCCTTTCTTTTTTCATTTTGGTTGTATTATTATGAGATTAACACAAGGCATTCTCTGGTTTGCCATTGAAGTTTCAATAAGGAATCTTTGATTTTTAGTTCATATTGTGAAATGGGTTACTCCTAGTTTTGCTCGTTGCTGACCAAAAAGTTTGAGCTTTGGAAGATATCATGGCAAAACATGTGAAAGGATTACAATATCAATGAAAGAAAATTTGTGGTGGGTTTGAGTTTTGATTTGTGAAAAAGCCAATTTTGATATTGTGGGTGGCCAAAGTTTATAGTTTTGAGCTATATGTATATGTAAACTGGGTTTCAAGATCGTGATTTATGAGGACTTTTAGACAGGCAGAGGGAAGCAGTCTGAAGATGAATTTTGTTTCTAATTTGGAGTATTTGTAGTTAATGGTGGACGTACTTTGAAGGGTTTTGGATAAAAATGCAAAAATCTGTGGTTTGAATTTTTTTTTCCTGAATGGAAATTGGTTCTTTTTTATTGGTTCTTGGATTATATTTTGGTTTCTGAGGTATCCAATAGAATTGATTCTCAATGGAGTCCTTGAAAGCTTAGGCTTCTGATAGTTCATAAGGGAAAGGAAATTGGTTGCAATAACACTATTGAATAGCCTTACAATCTGATTTTCTTTTGATGAAAGAGGGAAATATGGTTGCAATTCAATTGTTTGAAGAAATGATGATTAAGCTATAGAGATTAGGAAGGAAGGGTATTTAGCCTTTTAGGGTTCTATTAGTTTGAAGGGAAGATGGCTGCAAAACTTGTAGATTCTTTGGCAGATGACAATCCAGATTTGCAGAAGCAAATAGGATGCATGATTGGGATTTTTCAAATCTTTGATAGTCATCATATGCTTACCACTACTAAGCGCCTCAGCCATAGGAATCTTCCAGCAGGTAGTTTCTCTTTGGAATGATGCTTATTCTATAATTTTTCCTCTAAAAGTAGTTCTTTTTCTATGTCCTCAGATTTTGGTGTAAGTGCTAGGTAAGGATATGTCTCCAACAATGTTCAATTATTTTTAAGTTTTTCCATGAATTTGAAGGCACTTAAGGGGTCATATCCCTGTATCTATATCCTCGTACTTATGTATGTTTGGAAATGTGTCTGACATAAGTGTCGGAAACGATTTCTTCAAGAAAAATAAAGAGTCAGAGCAATACAAAACTTTTGCTGAAGTCTGATAAGTGATTGATGCAATATTCATGTTAAGGCTAAAATCGTGTCAATGTCTTGTTAATTTCAGTTGTATAATTCATTGCCAGCATTGGTCATATCCTGCTGCATTATTATCTATTGGCAACTGTATTTTTATGCTATGTTACTCGAACTCGAGTATGAATGCCAGATATAGATATATGTCCAATACGGGTACGTTAAATTTTTTTTCTTTGAGTTTTTCTTGTATTTGGAGAGTCATTGGAGGGTCTAATCCTATATCCATGTCCAAATGTTTAAGGTATGGATGCTGGACGTTAATACTTAAAGAAAAAATGAAAAGTCAAAGCAAAATAGTTCTTTATGTTTTTGTCTAACTTTAATGTTAGGTTCTATGTTTTAACGGAAAAATACATCTTTATGATAAACGTATGTTAAGTATTACTATTACAAGCAACCTATGCTCCTACTAAGTGTCTTGATTTCAACTATTTTCTGTCTGTACGTTGATGGGTGGTGGTGGAATTCTTCCAGCTTTTGAAGTTATGTTGTTGTCTGAAATTCCTGAATCTTTCTGAAGAGTTATACGTAGATGTAGATTACTCATATTACTTTCTTAGGTGGCCAAAACATAAATAGAGTTTTCTGATAATAAGTGCCGATTTCTTCATAGTTTTATCCTATGTTACTTGGACTGGGATTTAAGTGTCAGCTATGGGTATGTGTCTGACACAAGTATGTTTAATTTTTTTTTAAAGTTTTTTCATATATTTGGAGAGTCCTTGGAGGGTCATATCTCCATATCTGTGTTTGAATATGTGTCAGATATGTGTACATAAAGAAAAATGAAGAGTTGGAGTAACATAGCTTTTATCAAAGCTGAGTTTCTATTCAAAGCACAATCTCATTTATTCCTTTTCCTTATTTGGTATTTTGTGAACTCAAACATTCCTTTCATGCATTTGCTGGTAATTCCCACTTGAACAATGGAATTCTGGAAAGGGATTCAAATAATGCATGCCATCACCAAACAGCAACAGTAAGTCCCCAGCAATTTGCTTTGTGTTTTCTCTTCCCTTCTCACATCCCACCTTTTTTTATGCCATGCAAAACTGGATGATTTTGGTTCATTTCTTCATTAAATGTTACTTGGGCTCGGGTGTGAGTATTAGATATAGTAATATATCCAAAACAAGTATGTTTAATTTTTTTTCCAAGTTTTTTCATATATTTGGAGAGCCCTTGGAAAGTCATATCCCCATACCTATATCCAAATGTATATCGGACATTAATACTTCAAAAAGAAAAAAATGAAGAGTCGGAGCAACATAGATTCTCCACATTATATAATGATTCTATCCTGATGCCTGTGCTGTAACTATGTTCAGAAGAAACATTCCAAAATCTAACTGTGCATAGTTTCTGGTCCTTGATGGATGTTGATTACTCAAATTGCCCCTATAATAATAAGATGATGCCATTTTTTTATGGAAATCTGTCCTTACAGTCTTTTGATTTCTAGGAAACGAGTATAACAGAAGCATGAATGAGAAACAAAGAATTTCCACCAAATCTTCAAGAGCCTCTTTTTCATCAGCACGCTCATCATCCTTTTCATCACTGGATCGTAACGAGACAGCTCAGCAAGAGGCCTCTTACTGTGACAGACTGCTTTTCCTTGAAACTTCCTCTAGGGACACAATGATGAACCAACCGAGTACTTCTCCACATATAGGGTCTCAATGCCATGACCTCCGAGACGTGGTCAAGGACTCGATGTATAGAGAAGCCAGAGAACTTTTGGTTAAAACAACCAGGGAGGAAGTACCGGGTGATACAGTGAAGGATAGAGATTCGCCAAGGCCATTTCAGCTTCCTAAATTGGTGGATGGGTCTGACAGAGTTGGGATCAATGGAAAGAAAAATGTGCCTGCTGATTTGAAGGAGTCTCTTTAGAGTTATTGCAAACCTTCGGGAAGCACCTTTGTATTACGATGATGAAGCTATAGAATTTCAAAGATCATCAAATGAAGCGAATGGCTCATGGAACTCAATTTCAAGGGACGCTCCTCGATTTTCTTATGATGGAGGAGATATTAATCGTTTATCTTTTGAATCACTAGACACTTCCAAATCAAAACCAAAGTTTAAAGAGTTGCCGAGACTTTCTTTAGATAGCAGTGAAAGGTCAATGGGGGGTTCGAATTACCTTACAAAAAGTTTTGATAATAGTGGCGACTTGAACAGCGAAGTTACTAATCCGCCACAATCACCAGGAGCCCAGAAGCGCTCTCCCAATGTTCTAGCCAAGCTGATGGGCTTGGAATCATTGCCGGATTCTTCCCCTGCTGATGATAGGCACTTGGGTGTGATTAAAACCTGCTCCGTTGAAGATAACAATCCTTTCTTACGATCACTAAGAGCAAGTGATTCGAACAAGCCAACCAGAACTTCCAACTCCACAAGAAGCACATTGAAAAACCCAACATTACTGCGGTGGAAAAATCCTAATCTGATCATGAAACCTATTTCCAGTTCAAGGTTCCCAATTGAGCCAGCACCATGGAGACATGCGGAAGGAAGTCGAGGTGCTCAGAAACAACCTCTCAAACATGCAAAAGTTCCAGCAAAGAATCCAAAGTCTCTACCTTCAGTTTATGGTGAGATTGAGAAAAGATTGAAAGATCTAGAATTTAAACAATGTGGAAAGAATCTCAGAGCTCTTAAACAGGTACTAAAAGCAATGCAAGCAAAGGGACTCCTTGAGACTAGGAAAGAAGAACAAGCTGCTAACTTGGTCGCTCAAAGAGATTATGAGCCAAAATGTATAAGCCTCGGTCAGAATCTGAGAGTCCAGCGAACTCCACAGAACACTCGCGTCAACACTTCGGCTACAAGGGGTTCAGATTCTAGTAGAATATATCAATCTCCGATTGTGATCATGAAACCAGCAAAACTTGTTGAGAAAGTTGTTAATCATACTTCAACGGTAATTCCAATCAATGACTTTTCCAGTATGCCCAAGATGCATAGTGGGGGATCTGTAGATAACAAAAAAGGATCTATAAATAGTCGAGCATGTCGAGATCATACTGCCGGAAACAGTTGTAGCGATTCTGCTGCCAGCTCTACTGATAAGAAAGCTAGTGGCAGGAATATTAGGTCCATACAGTCCTCAGTGAAACCTCCAAAAGAAAGTACCACAACTTCAGTAAAGAATTCAGGATCTTTAAGCCCCAGGCTGCAGCAGAAAAAGCTTGAATTCAACAGGCTATCTCGTCCGCCTACTCCACCATCTGATCCCAGCAAAGGCAGAAGGCAATCCAACCGGCATTTGTCAGAGTCGGGTTCCCCTGGTGGTAAACGTAGACCAACATCTCATGACATGCAGCAATGTGATGACCGACTGAGTCAGACAAGTACTGAATCCTGGACTTCTAGTCAACAAGGAGATGACTTTTCTCTGCAATCAGACAGCAATATTTTCCTGGAGTCCAAGTTAGATATGGAAGTCACTAGTTATGAACAATCTATTGATATCATTGGTAGTCAAAGCCCGTCCATGAAGGCTGCTAAGTATTCAATTTCTGGCATAATGCAAGAGGTGATATTTTATTTTCAATCTTCGCATTCATTCGATTGTTCTTTTTGGTTACCTTACCTTACCTTGCCTTAGATGTCACGTTTTGTTTTGTCAGAAATCAACATCAAGAATGATTGAGGATGGATCCACGGAAGAACTTGCCATGGCTGCTCCTGAACATCCAAATCCGGTTTCTGTTCCTGAAATCTCAATTTATAGAGATGATGCACCATCTCCAGTAAAGCCGATATTGAACACCCCTGGAGGTAATTATTCTGTTTTCTAAGATACTTGATTTGGACATAAACTGTTGTGATTTAGATGAAGATGGCAAATTTTGCTGGGTTGACCCCATTCAATGCAGTTTTCATCTTACTTTGTCAAACATTTTCATTGCATGTCTAGATAAATTTTTAAAGCAAATACCAGTTATCAACTCATCATCTTACTCTTTTTTTTTTTCTTTTAACATTTTTCATCTTAATAATTCAGTTTACATCTTGCTCCCGAGATCCTGTATCTTTTTAGAGTTGCTTTACTGGCAACTGGATATTAGATTAAGAAATACATATATTTCTTGTCTCGTTGTCGTTTTCTTATACTTAAAGATGCAAAGGGATCTGTGAACTAAAAATCTCACTCGAATATTCATTATATCAGGTAATGGTGCCGAAGGTTTCAACAACGATCACAATGAAAAGCAATGGAGCCCTGCAGATAAGTGTTCGGATAACACTGTGGGGTCTGGTCTTACATCTGAGATTAATCGCAAGAAACTACAGAACATTGAGCATTTGGTTCAAAAACTTAGAAGACTGAACTCCAATCATGATGAAGCCAGTATCGATTATGTTGCATCACTTTGTGGGAATGCAAATCCTGATCACAGGTACATTTCTGAGATATTATTAGCCTCTGGCCTTCTACTGAGAGATCTTGGTGCTGGCTTGACAACATTTCAGCTTCATCCATCAGGCCATCCCATCAACCCAGAGCTATTTTTTGTTTTGGAGCAAACCAAAGCGTGCTCGTTTTTATCAAAAGAAGAGGGTAACGCTCAAAACGTTTCTTGTTCAAAGCAAGACCATGAGAAATTCCAACGACAGCTCATATTTGATTCTGTTAATGAGATTCTAGTCGGAAAGTTAGCTCTAGTTGGGGCATCCCTGGAGCCTTGGTTAAATTCTGGCAAGCTGGCAAAGAAGACCCTCAGTGCACAAAAGCTTCTAAAAGAATTGTGTACGGATATAGAGCAGCTTCAAGCCAACAAATTGAAGTGCAACCTGGAGGAAGAGGAGGATGGTCTGAAAAGCATATTGTCAGAAGATGTAATTCGTCGATCATCGAGTTGGTCAGATTTTAACTCTGAGATTTCCGGAATGGTGCTCGATGTTGAACGGTTGGTCTTTAAGGATTTAGTTAATGAGATTGTGATTGGTGAAGGAGGTTGCTTACGAGCTAAGCAAACTACGCAGCGGCAGCTGTTTTCCAAGTAAACTACTCGTAAACTGTCTTCTAATTCTTCTCCATTCAACTTTGTTCTTCCTATGTTTGTTCTGATTTAATTTTTTTTTTTTCATGAAAATCTTAATAATTCATGGATAAGAATTAAGGACTGCATTTCTCATGTTATATCATATATTCTCTGATTATGACATCATTTATATTTTGTAAGAACATGTATATGAGAGAGCCTTCGTCTATGACCTCATTTTTCAAGCTAAATCTTCTCCTGCTGATCAGCTTATAGTTATATGTTTTTATTTTTTAGTTTTTTGCTTTCTCTTACAAGCTGAGGTGTCAAAATCTTAAATACGAATACAATACGTGTATGACATCTCCCGTGTTAATCATGTTGTTGTATAAAATTGGCAAGTCTAAATCACTGTCCTACATCAAGGAAAGGGGCATGTTAATTATTTGTTACTCAAAAACATATTTTCAACACAGCTTTATCATTTTATCAAGAAGGCATAAATTTTGCACTTTATTCTCCTTATAAGTTCTTTACTTCCACCCACAAAATTAGTCAAATGTTAACTGAAATGTAAAATCTCTTTGCTTTTTTCCTTTTAAAGTTACGGTGTAATTAACCAGTTTTTGAACTGAAATCTGCTGTATGCACGATTTGGATAATGAAACTAAGCCTATACTATCAAAATTCAGGGCAAGTGTTTAATATACGTATATATTTAATATAAGTATATTTAATTTTTTAAAAAAATTATATATGTATATATATATTTGGATCATATTATTATATCTATGTCCAAATATGTATTATAAATAAGTGTTGAACATGAATATTTTAAGAAAAACAAAGAGTGTGGATAACATAAAATATAGCTATTAGTTTTTCTTTTCCTTTTTTTTTTTTTTTTTGAGAAAACTAAGTTTATTATTAATGTAAAAAGTCTAGTTATAAAAGTCAAGGGTGCAACAAGATGATGTGGGAAAGTACAGTGACTAAATAAAAAATATCTATATATTGTTGACGAGTAAAACTGCAAAAGCAGTTGCCTCCATAGCATAGTGGTAATGCGTTCGCTTCGTAAGCGAAAGGTCGCGAGTTCGATCCTCGCTGGGGGCTTTTTTACCCATTTTGTGAACTGAAAAGCCTTTTAGGTGTTTGGGCCTTGGCTTGGGACAGAATAAACATAAACATTTTAGCGCTAGCGGATAAGAACACTTAATGGCTTCAAAAGAAATTTTATTTTACTTTTCAAGCCCCCTAAAAAAGAAGTAAATAATACTTTTTCAACTTTTACTTGATAGATTCTTTTCAATTTTTATTTTTTTTAATAATTAATGAAAAAATAGGTTATTTTTAAAAAAGTAAAATGGGTTCCCTTCCTTTGTATGTTTGAACAAATTTTAAGTAAATCCTAGTTGAAGACATGTGGGTAATTTCTAAATAAATGTTTAATTAACTTTCCCATCTAAAATATTTTTGTTTCCTTTCTTATTTTGCATTTTATATATAATTCTTTCTTGAAAAAAAAATTTACCAAATTGTTGCAAATTTATAAGGATATATAGTTAGTTAATTTCTTTATTTTAAAAAATGGGAATCTATGTATGGTGATCTAGACTTTCTCCAATTAACATGTTATATATGTAAGCACAAATTCTATGAAACTTATCAAATTAGTAACTCATAACATTATTAGAATTCAACACAAAATAATATATTAAAAATGCATATTTTTTTAAAAAAAAAAGTAGATAATTTTTCAAAGTAAAAAGGTAAATAATTTTTTTAAAAAATAAATGGTTAATTATTATATTAATAAAAAGGAAACATGCCCTTTTAATTTTATATTTATCAAAATAATTTTATTTAATTTTTTGTTAATATTTTAATAGAGTTGGTATTATTTAACTCGTGATACTAACTCAATAAAAAATTTTAAAGTAATATATATATATATATTATTAGTTCCAATTTCCCTATCCAATGGTAACCCTTCTCTTTGATTCATTATATATATGCCAACTTTAAATGGAACAAAAATCCCAAATTGCAAAAGTATTTTATTAATGTTTTTTCTTGGATCTGGTGACAATCAGTCTCAGACTGTTCCATTTCAGTCTTTCTCAGCAACAAGAATTGCAGACATTTATTTAGACTGTTCTATTCTACTTTTTATTTTTTTGCTTTTTTGTAGTTCGATTTATGTTAACTTAAACTATTAATTACTCTTAAAATTATGTCTATTGTAATCTGATATATGATGTTTGGTTTATTCTTGGGGTTTAAGAACTGATGGAGAGTCAACATTTTTGTGAAAATGACATTTGATGGAATTCGCATGGCATTGGCAGGTCGTTGATTTTGAAATAACATAACAGGTCGGCGCATGCATTGCTGCATCCGCATGACATATATATATATATATATTATATTTTACAAAAAAATTTACATTTCATAATATATAAATTTATAAATTTTTAATACATCAAATATAATATTTTTTTTTTAATTTTTAGTTCTGTCTAAAAATTAATCGTTTTAATTTAAAGATTCATTTAATATTAAAAAATATTTTACGCTAAAAAAATAGCGTAAACTTGAATATAAATCTTTTTTTAAATTTTTTTAAACTTGAAAAAGGTTTTATGCTAGAAAAGTAGACTTCAATAAAAAATAGGAATAGTTTCAAAAAGTGCAAAACTTTGGGTTTATATAATATTCGTTTTCAAAGTTTGATTCAATTAATTTTACTATTATTAATATAAAATTTGCAGTGATCTATTACTATCTTAAGACGTATTAATCACTTTTTAAGATGATTCACTTTTTTTATAATGCTTTTAAATAATCGGATTAAACCTCTACAGAATTTTCTATATATATATATATATTTTATTGAGTCAATCTTAGACAAACATAATATTTGTTAATATGGGTTCAGGATCGACTCGAACATGATCACCGTAGACATCAAATTAGGTGGAGTAATTACTATGTAGAATTGAATTGTGGTACTTTAACTTTTATGAAGAAAATTTTTGAAAACTACGATGGAAAATCATGATAAGTAAAATAATTAAAACTGGACAAAATTTGGGTAAGAGAAGATTGATTTAATTGGCAGAAAAATAATATCTATTATGTATAATTATTGTCTTTTATATATATATATATATATATAATAAAATCAAGTTTGAGTTGCTTTTTGAATTAATAATAAATTCTTATTCATTTATTTAGCATTACATTACTGACCAAATATATACTGCAAATCAAAACATATAGTATAATTCCAAATTAATGCAATATATCAGATAAACAAAGCTTCAAGCCAAGTCATATACATATATATATATATATATATAGCTTTCACAAATTAAAAAAAAAATCCCATCTCAACTGCAGTTTGAGAAAATATTTGAAAATACTCTTAGTACGAAGCTAATTAATTAATTAATTAATTTTATACAAATTAAAATGATTTTTTTTGGGGATAAAAGAATTTGGCTTGTGTCATGCAGATCTTAACTTTAGATTACAAAATGTATATATACTATATCCTTATCACTTCAATTATATGTCTATTGCTAAAATATAATTAATTATATCAGCAGATTACATTATCGTTGAGGCTTAATCTCTTGTTATTATCGAAAATTAGATATTTTAATTTTCAATAAAAAGGTTTAATTTGTTTTTTTTTTTAATTTTTATTATGTTACAATAAAAACAAATTTATCATAGAAATAATAAAGCTGCAAACCATTGTATTACAACAAATTGAAGCCATTTGTGCAGAACCAAAGTAAGCTTTTAAAGTAACAATTTTTTTATGCAAACACTGAAACTAGCTAGAACCAAAGTCAACAAATGATTCTAATGATTCATCCACAAGGAAAAAGCATATATATATATATATACATACATACATATATATATATACATACATACATATATATATAATTACAGATAAAAATATTCGAATTTAAATCCGTTATGTCTTTTTTTATGGATGGCAATAAAAATTGAGTTAAATATTAAGTTTCACTTTTGATTTAGTTGCTTTCAGAGTAAAACCCTAGCATATATATATGTATGTATATCATCTTTCGACCTATAAATAAATAAATGTTACTTTTTTTTTTTACATAATAAAGATTTTATATTTTTAAATTCGAGGAGAAGGGATTTAAATTGATTTAGTCAAAAAAATTGTACTTTAGTCAAATGCTTGGAAAAGCTATATATATATATATATATCAGTCAAGTGTTTGGATATATATATATATATTTTTAATTTATTTTTCTTTGTAATGACTTTAAGGTTATTACAACAGATTAATTGTATTTCTAACATTTTTGGAAATTATGCTAGCTACTATAAAGTTTATATAATTACTAGATTTTTTTAAGATGCAAATATAGAAGATTAGAATAGTGACTACTAAACAGCCATAATATGCTGTACTACCTGTATATACATATACTAAGATAAAACCTATATACATGGACAGTATATATCCATAGACAAGATCATTACTTTAAATGAAATTATTCAAACCCCAAACTTAGCTAAATTGATTTATATAGCTATCTCTAAAAGTGATATATCGTAAATTTAAGATTCAAAAATCAACATTTGCAACCCCTTCCCCAATTCCCCGTCTATGACTTCCTTCATATAACAACATCCTATGAAAAAAGGGTTATGCATGAAATTTTATATATATATATATATATATAGAGAGAGAGAGAGAGAGAGAGAGAGAGAGAGAGAGAAGGGCCAGCATTTCCTTATATGATTGCTAATTTGTCATGTAATTCATGCTCTTGAAAGTGATGCAGCTATTGAACATGGCATCCAGGCTAAAGAAATCTATTAATGAAACTATTGACTATGTGTGTGTGTGTGTATCAAAATATAATATAAAGAGTTAAAACACAAAAAATCAAACAAACAAACAAGAATCAATGACATTTATAGAAGATTAAAGTACAATTAACTTAATTTCAGTTCACCTGCCTAATTAAAAACTGTCTATAAATAATAATATGCATTTAGAAACCACAAGTATATATATTATAGCGTCTTACCTGCTGTATTGTAGAAATAATAAATCCATTCCTGAAGAACTTGAAAATAACAGTCATTGCTTGCTCTCTTCTGCTGGTTGATATATTATAACATTCAGCATATGAAAATTTGATTTATTTTCAAACAAAATGTAATTAATAGCCCCTTTGTTGTAACTTTTGCCTAATTTGATGATCTGAAACTTTCTGCATCAGCACAAAACATATATAATTTTATGAAATAATTTCCACCTTATTAAATTCTTCCAAATTCATGCTGATCATAGATGAGTAATGTAGTCCATGAAATCAAATCAATATTATTTTGAAAGATTTGAACGAGTCATCTCAGAAATCGGTGTTATGATCCTCACCTGAATGACTTTGATCATCGTTTTGTGTATGACTGAAGAGGCCTGAAGCATTTACGTTCAGTGACAAATGTTTCATGGGAGAACTACTGATCATTGTGAACGAATTCGGTTCAGCATGTTGGGAATTTGAGCTCAATAATTGGAAATGATTCATTTGCCTGGAATCACTACCTGGAGCAGTAGTCCCATATGGAGGATATGTGGGAAAAAGTGGAGGCATTGTCGGTGGGCAGAAAAATGGCAACGGCAGACTATTGTTACCACCATTGAAGAAAGTTTCAGGTTGGTGCAGAAATCCATGGTTTCCAAACTGAGACAAAGATTGATTTGAAGGCTCCCAATGGTAGTAAGAATTGAAAGGCATGGCAGAATTGTTTAACAAGCCAGCTGGAAGTAATGAAACATGATTGGATAAGGGAAAAAGCTTTTGAGATGAATCACCAACTCCATCTTGATTTTCTTGTGATTCATTAAATTTGATCCGCTTTCCCTTCTCAGCAACAACAGGAGCAGTTGCAGAATCCATATTATCCCAATATCGTTTCTGATCTGTTAATGGCCTGCATTGATCTTCTCCTCCATGAGCCTTCATGAAATTCGAATTTGGTTCGAAGAAAGGAGCGTGAAAAGAAGATTGGGAAGGATTTGATTCATGAGAAACTAGCAATGGCTGATGGAACTGACCAAACCCCTGAGGAATTTGAAGTGGAGGGAGCATATCGATATCATCTTTAGTAGCATCAAGCAACCAATCGATCACCTTGCTAGGCTGATTAAGGCCAAGCCTATCTTGCAAATCATATAACTGAATTGCAGTAGGTACCGAAAGCCTAATCCGTCGGTCCCTCAATCCCCTTATCGTGCAGACTTTGCTATGCCGATCTTTTCCACCGAAAGTACGCGACACTCTGACGATCCTTGGATTTCTAAAACCTGACCACTGCCTCGAACTCGACGGTTGCTGCCCCTTGGAAACCAACTTGCCGCCGTCATCGGTTTCACCCTCTTGCTTTGCTAGAACATCTTTTTGCTTTGAACTCGAGGTCATCATCATCTTACTCCTCTCATCATTCAAAAGGTATATATCAACTGAAAACATGAATAAATTAACCTGTATTAGGCAGTAAATCACTCTATATCTTAATCCACATCTTCTCGTAACTAGTTTCACTAAATTATACGAACTTGAGAAATTTTTTGTTTCAAGATTCAAAAAAGGTTATGAATATAAGATTACAGCTAGTGAAAACTATTCAGTCATAACTGTATAATTCATGAATGTTTGACACATATATATTTATATATATATATATATATATAATTTCAAGAAACTAGGTTATTCTCAAATTGTGTGTGTGTATGTAATTGAGGCTAGAAAAAATTGAGATATAAGTTCATCAAATGTTATTCTAAAAACCAGATCGATGTGAACAATAAACTTACATAATTAAACAGATCTAAATTAATGTAGCACGTCTTGTAGCACATGAGTTCAATTTGGTTCTTGGCTGTGGAAAAAGCTAAGGAACTAGAATTATTTGCAGAAGGTTGGAGGCAGCACTGGGAGAAAGCTTCCTTTCAAGTATTCTTTTCTTTCAGCTTATAGTTGGAACTGTACACAACAAGGGGCTAAAAGCATATTAATAACAATAATTCTGCTAAGAATAAACCTAGCAAAAAGAAAAGATGCTGGAATTTCACTGCAAAACGTGTTGCTTGCTAATGGGGAAATAAAAGGAAAAAGGAATGGAGAATCCACGTCCATGTGTCGTACCACGCTCGTTGACACATCGATATCGGAAAGAACAAGATGTAAATTTCATAAATTTTGTTCATACCACAGACTGAACAATCACTAGTTTTAATTATTGGTATTGTCATCTTTGTAATTCACATTATTCAAGTTTTGAATAGCAAACAAAGTAGAAGGTTAACCTCATACATACATACATATATATATATATAGGGGACCATTCAATATGTACTAGAAAAAAGAGGGTTATGCTTTATTGGCAACAACAATATAGCTTTATATAATGCATGCCTAGTTAGTTGAGTTGAAAACTGAAAATAAATAAATCAACAAATATAAATGCTACATTAAAAACTTAACTCTAATTCTGCAATGAAGGTGAAAACAAGATGCTTCAAATGAGCTAGACTTTGATGCTGGGAAAAAGGAATTGTAAAATGGAATTAGGGTTTCATATAGAAGCAAAAATTTTATCAGATAATTGTGGGTTTTCAAAGTTGTGATGTATGCTGCAATGGTGGAATCTGGTTGAGCAGGATTACATTATAGATAACTATAAAAGCTAGTTAGCCTAGCTATACCCTTGAAGAGGGAGGGACCAACATTTAGGCTTCTTTAAAGCATCTACACTGAGTAAAAACAAGGACCACACTCACATCTATGGCAGAACTGAGAGTGAGATTTACACCAGACAACTTGGACTTTTTATTAGTATAACTTTAGTGATTTATAAGATATATTCCAATACAACATAATATACTTGTTCACATATCTCACCATTTAATTGGCCAATGATTTCATGATTTTCATTTTCTCATTAGAAAAAAATTAATGTTATATCTTGAAATTCCAACTGAGACAAACCTAAAAGTCTATTTCAATACAATTAACCGAATGTGAATATGATATATGATAACTTTAGCGTGTACATATATATATACACACACACACACACACACACACATATATATATATACACTATATATATATGTATATTTTGTCAACTTAAAATTGGGTGATTTAGGCTCAACATTTAACTTTAAGGAAAATGGAGTTTTGGAAGATGATCACAAAGATCGGACGAAAAACCTGAGAAACAGTGCTTGCCTTGTCCAGCCAAGATGAATACTATTCTCTTATTCGGAGAATGCAAGAATGAAGAATCATGGGTTCGATATATATATATATATATATATATATAAACCCTTGTGACAAGTTGAAGCAAAAAGATTTGATGCACCAGCAATATTTAACAATGCAGGCTCTAAGGAGGAAGAGTTGCAGTTAATTTGTATATCTGCATTTTTCGAGAAATTGTGTCATGTAATGCTTCCAAAAGTATTGAAAACCAACACCAGCAGGCAGCAACTAAGATATATTGTAACTATTTCTCGGTTTTTATAATTATAATGATCTCAGTCTAAGGGAAAAAAAAGGGTTCCAAACATTTAACCAAAAAAACAAAGAGTAGAAAAGAAAGAAAAGAAACAACATCCAAACCTGATGACTATGAATATCCCAGAAGAAATGTATGCGTGTATATATATACAAACATATATATATATATATGTATGTTTGTGAAAGGGGGACTGCAACTTTTCCGTTTAGGGTATCTTGAAAATGGGAAGCTTCACCAAAACTATAGTTGAAGCTCTAATAGATTCAATCATTTCTGTCGCTCGAAGTTGCAGTTGCAGCAGTTGAAAAGCTGAACTCAACTTTATATCCGCATTTTACCGAAAATAGGAAAAAAAAAAAAAAAAAAAACTTAACAATTTTAGGAACCCTATGAACCTGAAGTAATATCCTCAGCTTTGCAGAAAAAGGAAAAGAAATATTCAATGTGTCAATGCAAATAGAATTTTATACAGCAATGGAAAAAAGAAGACCCAATTAGACTATTTCTCAAGTGAATTAATTAAGAGGTAAAGTCAATATATCCCCTTCTTAGAGGCTTTAAGCCATTAACATTATTGGTGAATTCTAAGGAGGCCAAAACAATAAATCCTAATTAAGGACAATTCCTAACGTTTGTTGGAAAGTAGTACTTTAATAATTTCTTTGTCTCCTTATTTCTAGGGTTTTGATCAAACTTTTTATTTACATAGATGGAAATTTGTTTTGAGTTATCTCTTTCTTTGCAGAAAAAAAGGTGGGTACCTCCACAATTATCAGATTAAAATGGTCCCAGATTTCGGACAGACATAAACTGTTGTGTT
The DNA here is from genome assembly GCA_038382025.1 of Adansonia gregorii. Classification (NCBI taxonomy): domain Eukaryota; kingdom Viridiplantae; phylum Streptophyta; class Magnoliopsida; order Malvales; family Malvaceae; genus Adansonia; species Adansonia gregorii. The sequence continues at coordinate 3,826,868 of JBBYHO010000018.1, forward strand.
TCACTCAGCCATTAATCTCCTGATCACTATGATCAGTTTATAGTTTAGTTTAGTGTTTGAGATCTCCAAAATAGAAGGGAGGTTGTGATGCAATTCCTTGAATATATATATATATATATATATCTTTAGTGGTTTATATATATATATATATATCTTTAATGGTTTATAATCTGCTTGAAACTTATACCTTTTTTTTCCATAAATTCTCTCTTGAAAATTAAGATAGCTTTGTATAACAGAGAAATTTCCCCTGATCAGACTACGAGTCTAAGAGAACCTTTCATGATTCAGCACGTCCGACTCAATTTGTATTGGGTCGAGTTAATATGAGAGGTCTTGTTATACAAGTCGGCTCGGCCTAATTTAAATTATTATTTAAATAATAAAAATTATTTAAATTAATTATAAATATTATCATAAAAATATTATTTTAAATAATAAAATAAACTTTCGAATTTGTTCGATTTAAATTTAAGTAAAAAAAAATTTTAAACTACGATTTAATTTATAAACACTTTTAAAATTCAATATTCTATCAAAACAGATACGATTATCATTATTTTTTGATAAATTTCAATAAATCTAAATCTGAACTTTTTTTTGGTTTGCGATTTAAAATGATTTCTTGTTATCAAAAAAATGAACTCAAAAAGACCAAAGTTAAAAACCCGAGAATGAATAATTCTTTTATACATTAATTGAATTTGAGGTCTAATAGCACATTAAAAAAAGACTCTAGTATATAATTAATTATTGTTTTTCTTGTTTAGTTTTAGCAAGCTATATATATGTAACAATTAATTATTTGTTTAATTTTGGCAAGCTATATGTGTAACAATTAATTAATTGTCTAATTTTAGCAAGCTATATATTTAACAATTAATTATAATTGAATTAAAAACCTTCAAGTTTTGGTCAAAATAATACAATACTCTGATAGTTTAGCTTTGATTGGATACCTATACATATATATATATATATCATCTAATTAAAATGAATTTGCCTAACTGGTTAAACTACCTTTAGATGGTTAGTAATTGATACACACCAAAACTTGGCAATTGTTTTAATATATTTTTTGTTTTTTTGGAAAATTAGAAGATATGGTTCTCTTTTAAAGTATAATTTTCATCTTGCTTTTTATCTCCTATACTTGATCAATATCTGTAAAAAGCAACTATTTTAGCATATAGAGGTGTTCATGATTAAGATTATGGTTTGAATTTTTTTAATTTATTGTCCAGGCTCATTTTATTATCCTAAAAGTTATTATAAAATTTTAAAAATTATTTTTATACCATATTTATATGTTTTATAATTAGATTTAAATCAAAAATATTTTTTATTCATTAAGCGATGATTTGAGCACAAAAATTGTATGTTTAGCCCTCGCTCTTGAACAAATCTACGTTGACAATAACTTTGATTGTGTGTGTGTATATGAGTTTTATTAGCAAGTAGCCTTAGGTTCTTTAAGGTTAGTTAATATACTATTTATGGTAAAGATTACATTAAATGCAATAGTTGACAATTTTATTCATCATTTTCAATACATCGAAACATGATATTAACATATATAGAGTAACCTTAAATATACAATTTAAGTAAATTTTTAGCAAAATCCTCTACATATAAACAATATTAGTATAGTTGCAAATTAAATAGCCCTCAACTCCATTGCAAAATAAGAGATGTTTAAAAAACGAGAAAAGGTTAAAATCAAGAAAAACATATTCTTTATCTTGGATTTAGTGGTATTGAGAATGAATGTTGTCTCCAATATAATAGTATTGGGGATGAATGTTATCCCAAAACCTTTGGGAAATACAGTTTTAGAATATGATTGTTAGGAATAATTTTTTATCTCTAAAACTTTTAGAGAATATTTTTCACCTTTTAAAAATAATTATTAATTGTTTTCAATTCTTTTAAATTTTGTATTGCTTTATTGAATGCATTCAAATTAATAATTTAACAATTTTAAAATTTTGTGATAATTTATTTTTCATTGCATGTATAAAACCCCCAGAAAATAATATAGCCTGAGAAAAAAGTATATATGAGAACAATATCTCCTGAATTTGGTCATGTTATTATTAATTTATATGGTTTAATAATTAAAAACCAAGCATACACCATAAAATTAAGAGAAAATGGGACAATTAATAATTATCTTTAAAAATAAAAAATTATAAAAAAAATCATATGTAATGATTGTATTTTAAAATTTTATCTTTAAAAATTTTTAAGATAATATTTATCTCAAATACTATTAAATTAGGGACAACATCTATTCTCAATTATTTCTTTTAGTATCTTCGATTTTGTCTTTAAAAATCTCTTATTTTATTCTGATATATCAAACGTATATGGGTTATACATATATATATATATATGTATATATGCAAATCAGACAGCTAGAAGTGTTAATACATAAATAAAAATTGATGGTTTTTGTAAGTTAACTATTTATGTGCTAACCATCTGCTAGCTATTTCAATAAAAAATGTACCACTGCAAAAATTAAAGTGGTAGATGATAACTGATATAAACAAATAGTTTTTATTTTTTCCTTCTATTTTTCCTTTTTCTGTTGCTTTAGATTTTTTTTTCTTGTATTTTTGTTTTGAGGTTTTCTATTAATGATCAGAAAATAGAATTAATTATTCTCATCAGTATCCTTTCTGACTAATATCACAAATAGAAAGAAAGAAAGAAAGAAAGAAAGCAAAAAAGCCTGGTTGAGACAATTGAGTCTAATATGAAGTATAGCAGCTGCTGCCATGGCTTCTACCAAAACCAAAACAATAAAAACTGAAAGAAATCAATGGCAGAAAAGAAGAGAGACCTGAAAAGAAAAAAAAAATGTTAGTGACTGTAAATCTACTATCACTTTCAACACTATGATATTAGCTACCATCATCATGACCCATTTATTCAATATTTGACAGAGTGACTGATAGAGAGAGATTCATACATGTATATATATTTTCATGACCTATTTGAAGAGGAACAATGGAACGTGAATATGGAAATGTAGTAGAATTTCTAGTTCTGTTATTCTTTTATCATAATTATATTTAAAATTATTTTTCGTTTTATATTTTATTTATTTTATTTTTGTATAATGTTTAAAATTATCAAATTTATAAGAAAAAAAATCTTGGGGTTTGTTAATTTAAAAAGCACGTCTAATTCTAATCCAATTTCTTGAGTTTTCCTTTCATTCATTTATATCGATTATTATTATTATTATTATTGTCGTTGTTGTTATTATTATTATGTTAAGTCTCTTTCTGCTCTGCTGATGCAGTTATTACTCTTTTATTTCGTTGCGAAAGCGATTGCGCCAAACCCTAGAAGAAGAAGAGAAACAAAAAGAAAAAGGGTAGTTCTATTCTATACATGATTAAACTTATGAATGCATATATGTGCATGCTGCTGCTGCGTCAATAATACAAAAGGTATGCAGCTCAAAAAGTGAATTGCACCTTTCATCTATGACAGTGAAATGATTTTGTTGTACGAAAAGGATCTCACGGTATTAAAAAATTTAAAAAAATCGGAGATAATTAATAATTGTATTCAAAAATTAAAAGAAAATTGTATTTCTTTTATAATGAAAAATTATCTCTATCAGTCATTCTTTCTGAATAGTTTTAGAGATGATATTTGTTCTCATGCTATCAAATTAAGGGCAATTCCCAATACTGCTAAATTTAAGATTAAAAAAGCGTTTATCGTCGTCTTTTCTCGTCTCTAAAAATATCTTATTTTATAGTGCAAGTACGGTATAGTTTGCTTTAATCCTAAAATCTCATAGTTTTGTCCCACAAATGATGCCTTGCACGTATGAATTTAAATCTCTACGTAGATAATGTGAAATTTAGATGTTAAAATACATTTTAAAATTTGGACAGAAAAATATAATCTTGAAAATATATAAAAAAATAAAAAAATTAAACGTATCCCTATTAAACATATACTTATATTTAATACTCACCCAAATTTTAATAATATAAGACGTAAATATCCGATAAGCGCAAACATGCCTCACATTGGCTTTTTGTTTTCTCATAGTCAGCTGCTTACCCTTTTCAAAGGTGAAAAGTAATATATTTTTTGACATTGGTTTAGTCATGACAACATTAGATATGAGACAAAAAATAATTATAATATGATATAATATAAAAAAATAATATAAATACGACACACATACGAATATTTAAAGATAAATTTATATAATTAAAATTATTAGTTTATCAAAATTTTTATAAATATTAAATACATTAAACATAATTATAACACAACAAAACGTATAAACACGATACGTATAAACGAAATTACTAAGTTTACATGATTAGCTGCTGTAAAGTTTCTTGATCTTTCTCTAATTGATATTACTTGATTATAAATTAGTTTAATAAGAAATGCATTAATATTCTAATTTTATATATGTGTATGAAATTTGTGTAATTATTATGTGTGTATAACTTTTTTTTCCCATAAATATTGGTTACTGATAACATTCATTATATAAAATTGCAACATATTGATTATCGTTCAAACCACGCTACTAATTTTTTATTAAAAAATTATCTTTACATAAAAAATGCACAAAAATGTCTTTTAATTTGAGAATATATATATATATACACACACACACATAATTAACACAATGAAAACTAATTTGAAGCTGAATTGCTCTTTACAATGAAATATGCAAATAAATATATATATAAATATATATATATATATTAGGTTATTTGTTTAAATCTAAAAATCAAAAATCTATTAATAAAATATTAAACTTTTAATTTTATGTCCCGGGTTTAAATTATATGAGTTTGATTTAATTTTATGTTAAATTTTTTTTTATTATATATTAGTTTTTTGATCTGTTTGTTTATTTGTTTGATCATAAATAATTTAATGATTTTTTTATATAATTGTAATGTTTAATTATTTATAATTTGTACTTATAATTTCGTTAAAAAAAAGATGATGTAATTTGATTTAACCTAATTCAATTTTGAAATTACATAAACTTCAATCTCCGTCAATTCCAGCTATTAAGAAAAATTAATTAAATTTCCTCTTAATCAAAAACGATGGAAAAAAAAATTCAATGTATTTGACATTTGAAACAAAACAACATTATCATTAAAATTATATCTAATCGAACAACCACTGAAGCTGCAATTTTCATACATATATATATATAGTTATAGTTATCAAATTTATTTTTTGTCTAAGTTCGGATAGTAAAAAATATTATTTGTCTAAGTTAAAGCTTCGGTAAGTTAAAAAAAAACTCATTTATTTATTGTTTAGAATATTAAAAATTATTTTATATAAAATAATTTATTAACAAAAATTAATTTTTTTAATAATTATAGTCGATAATAAATTATTTTAGTAATACGATTTTTGGATTAGTCTACACACAAATCAACAATAATTATTCAAAAAAAAGTAATTAATGAATTTTAGTGGGTATCCCAGCCTTAAAAATTTTTCAGATTTCCCGCACTTACTCGAATTGAGTTTGA
>JBBYHO010000018.1:3833811-3844280 GCA_038382025.1 Adansonia gregorii
TGGAAAATAATGGCCTCCATGCATGGTGATGTCATCATCACCTTATTTAAAATTTCTAAAAAAAAGAAACATTAATTTAAACACTCAAAGGTTTCAATGATAAATAAAGAAATTAAAAGTGAGGAACTAAAATATTGAAGGAACTTATCTTTTATTATATGGGCATAACTATTGAAGTGTGGAGTTATCTGTTCGGTTTAATAAGTTGGGTTTGAAATATATATATTTAAATTCGGGTTAGTCCAATTTGATTAAAATTTTTGTTTAATATATAAAAATATTTTTACTTAATTTTAATTATAAAATATATAAATATTATTATCTACATAATTTTTTTAAAAATAATAACTCTATTGTATCGAACATAAATTTTTAGTTTTACTAAATAAATCTGACCCAACCTGATTCAATTCATGGAAAATACAAACCCTTGTGATCTTTCTAAGGATCCAAAAGTTACAAAATTTCTTCTCCTACTGGTTTTGTAGTTTTGAAGCTTAACCTTTCTCACCTTCGTTTATTGATTTTTTATATCTCACCAATATTAATCCATTGTTGATTATTTTCTCTCAAAATGAATGATCTAGACAGGATATAAACTTTAATCGACATGAGTTGAGTTCAATACACTATGGAGCTTGAGCTTAACTCAAGTTTGATTGAATTTTATTTTTAAAATTCGAGATAGAAAATAAAAATTAAACTATTCTAGTAGATTTGTTTATCTAGTAAAATCTGAGCTCGATCTTTAGGATCAACTTCAAACTTGATTATTTGTGTTTGTGTTGGAGTTTGAATTAAGATTTTTCAATTCAATACTAATTAAAAAAATAAAAATGCTCTATTAGGCTTGCGAGTTACTCGTATCACGTATTAAGATACTTGAATTCAACTCATTCAATAACTTAAGTTGCTCGAATCAACAAAAATCAAACCAAATTTAATTTTTTTAGCTAAACTGAAATAACTTACGAGCATATATTTTTCATTTAAACCCTATTTTTTTCAATTGATTAAATACAACTCTTGCCGGTCAGAAACAAATCATTTCACACTAGAATTATTCGGATTTTATATTTAATTTTCATTATCTTTTAAGATCAAAGTTTTAAGTAAAAAAAATATAGGATTATGATGATCTTCGTAGGACAGATTATGTACATAAAAAAATCCTAAACAAAATTTAAAACTATAAAATTATTTATATTAAATACTTGCCATTCTTTTGGTGGATATATCGTTTTTGTTCGGTATTGAAAAGTACCAGTGGCAATATTTTTCTATATATTATTTTGAATTTATGATATTTTTCAATTATCATTTTAATCTATATATATATTTATAACCTATTTTTAAATTCTTTAGTAAAAGATATTTTATATATATATATATAGATTTGTTATACTTACTAGAATTGATACACCCACAATATGCATTAAAATAAAAAATAATGATTTAAAAATATTTTATTTTGAAAAAATATTTCTAAAAGTTTGGTAGTTTTAAAAAGAGTTGATAGATTTTAAGAAATTGCTAATTTTCTTTTCAAAAAATTATATAAAAATTCAAAAGACATTAATACCTTATTTTGTTACATTATACTATGAAATTATTTGGTGTTTTTTTTTTGTAAAATTTACCAGTTGAGTTGATATCGTTTAACTCATGACATTAAATTAAATCACGCACATTATATTAGTATAGATATACATAAGTGTACATGCAAATATAAATTTTAAAATAATAAATTTTTAATCAAAACCTTTAAACATAAAAAAATATAAAATATTTAAAAAAGCATAATAAATTATTATTAATTAAATTCAATAATATAATTTAATGAACATATTTTATTTTTAAATATAATTTAAAAAAAAACTAAAATTATCGAGGCAAAGAATAAAAAATAATTTTAAAAATTAAATAAATGAAATCCTTACAAAAAATTAAAATAATATAATACTAATACCATTATACATAACCTTAAATGATTCATATAAGTTGGTATAGTACCCATGTATAGAGCTGATAATTTGATATAATTATACAAATATAATATGTATAAAATAAAAAAAATGCGATACGATATTGCACGATTACATTTTTTAAAATCTATATAATACTAATTATATCTTAAACACGATTATAATATAATAAAATATATGAATATAATACAAATACATAAATTATTATATTTATTTTTATATATATATATTATATTTTTATAAATCTTGCCTTCCCGCCTAACTTGACCTGGCGCCAATGCTAATATGCTAACGTAATATATCGTTTAGTGGGAAAGTGCGAACTGCCTTTTCAATTTTGGGGGTTTAAAATTTTCTTGTTATAAATTGATTTTTAGTTGGCAGAAGATGCCATTGCCACTTCTTTCACTTTCTCTGACAGAAAATCACATGGCTTTCGCAGATATCAATAGACCCACTATTAACATTAGTCATCCCCACATGGAATCATGGAAATTCATTTGATTTCATCATCATGTTCATGGCCTGTGTTGTAAGATTAAGAAACAGCCCCCTATCAGTGGCATCTCAAAAACTGACCCACCACCACCACCACCACAAATACCCCTTCAAACACTCACCCATTAAAGCAAATCAAACTATTATTATTATTATTATTTTTTCATATTACCATCTCTTTGAAAATAAAGGTTGGATATTGGGTCCCTTCCTTTCTTCTATTCTAACACAAGACTCCATAAAAAAGAGAACTCAAAGGCATTGTTTTGTTTGCCTCTGAAGTCTCAATGAGGTATCTTGGATGTTATATATATTCATTAGAAGGTAATTTTGTGGTTTCTTGGTAATTTGTTTCTTTTGTTTTCCCTCTTGTGGTTTTGTTTGGTTGTTGAGAAAAGAAAAAAAGTTTGAGCTTGGGAGGATTTCATGGCAAAACCAATGAAAGAAATGGGGAAGAAAATTTATTGGGGTTTGAGTTTTGATTGAATAAAGACAAATTTTGATATTGTGGGTTTCAAAAGTTGAGTTATGAGAACTTTTAGACATGCAGAAGGGAAAAAAATCTGAAAATTCGATGGATTCTGTTCTTACATGTGCAGTTTTTGTAGTTAATATTGGGAGTGATTTTATCTTTTCTAGGGTTTTGGATCGAATCATAATCTGTAGTATTTTTGAAAGGGAAAAAAAAGCAAGAAAGAGACAAGCTAGTTCATGCTTTTTTATTGGTTCATGAATTGTATTATAGTATCTTAGTTCTAATATAGAATTGATTCTCAATTGGGTCCTTGGGTAGTTGCTTAGGCATCTGATAGTTCATACAAAACTGGTTGTAATATTAAAGCACTATTGGATAGCCTCAGAATCTGATGTCATGGTGAAAGAGGAAATAATTATTGCAATTCTGTTCATTGGAGGAAGGATGATGAAGACATAGGGAATGAGGTTGGGATTAGGGTTCTATTAATTCAGGGGGAAAATGGCTGCAAAGCTTCTATATTCCTTGGCAGATGAAAATCCGGATTTGCAGAAGCAAATAGGATGCATGACCGGGATTTTTCAAATCTTTGATCGTCATCATATGGTTACCGCTAAGCACCTCAGCCATAGGAAGCTACTTGCAGGTAGTTTTCCTTCCTTGGACCCAGCAATTTATATATTCGTGTCATGTTCATGTATTTTCCCGTGTCATAATCATGTTTAAAGTATTTTATATTCATATGTAACAGCTTTAATATTGATGAAAATTAAGAATATATTTATGATAAATGTATAATCAAGTATTAATATTATTAAAAGGCCTATGCAACAATTAATTTTCTTTATTTCAATTGCTTTCTATCTGACTATTGATGAATGCAGGTTGAATTCTTCAAACTTTTGAAATTATGCTGTTGTCTCAAATTCTTATTAAAGAGTTACATGTAGATACCCAAACGGGGTGTGGCATGAGTGGTAAGATATGCTCATATATATAGAAAAGAATCAAGGTTCGACTCCATGTAAGCACACTCTTGAAGAGGGCAGCTACAAAACCTTGAATAGGATTAGTCTCGGACTGTAAAACGGATAAAGATACCTGTGAAAAAAACCACAGAAAAAGGACTTACATGTAGATTTATGTTAATTATAGTTCGTTCTTAAGTTTTCTGATAATACATGCAGAATACTCTTATTTCTTTAGTTTCTGATTTCTTCATAGTTTTATCGAGGCCAAGTTTCTATTTAAAGCACGATCTCATTTGTTCATTTTCTTTTTTTGTTATTTTGTGAATCAAACATTAAATAACAATGGGAATGCTGTCTAAAGGACAATCTAATCCTTTCACACCTTCACAGGTAATTCGCACTTGAAGAATGGAATCCTGGGAGGGGATTCAAATAACGTATATCTTCGAGATACGTCAATGGTAAGTCGCTAACAATTTGCTATGTGTTTTCTCTTCCTGTCCCTTCCTGCATTCCACCTCCTTTTCTGCGTCTTACAAGACTGGATGGTTTGTAATTGTTGGTCATTTCTTCAGTACATTGTTCAAGTCTGAGGTCGGATATGGGTATGTGTCCGACATGAGTATTTTCAATTTTTTTTAAGTTTTTCCATGTATTTAGAGGGTCATAACTCCATACCCATACCCAAATATGCATTGGACACAATACTTAAAGAAAAGTGAAGAGTTAGTAGCAACATAGGTTGCCTTTCAAACATATAAATCATTCTCAATATTACATCATGATTCTATCTTGATGCCTCAGCTACGACTATGTTCATGAGAAACTTTCTGAAATCTCATTATTTATAGTTTCTGGCACCAGATGGATGCTGAATACTCGAATGACCTCAATAATTAGAAAAATATAATAACGCGATGCCATGTCTTTTCTGAAAATCTATCCTCACGGTCTTTTGGTTTCCAGGAGATGAATATAAACAGATACGGGAATGAGAAACACAGAATTTCCACGGAATCTTCAAGGGCCTCTTTTTCATCATCCTGCTCATCTTCTTCGTCATCAATGGATTGTACTAAAGCAGCCCAGCAAGAGGCCTTTTCCTTTGACAGAATTTTTTTTCCTGAACCTCCGTCCGAGGACCTTGTGATGAACCAACCGAGTGCTTCTCCACGTTTAGGTTCTCAATGCCTTGACCTCCGAAATGTGGTCAAGGACTCGATGTATAGAGAAACCAGAGGACTTTCGGTTAAAACAACAACTAGAAAGGAAGTATCATGTAGTACACGTAGAGACTCGCCAAGGCCATTTCAGCTTCCTGAATCAGTGGACGGGTCTTACGCTGCTGGGATCAGTGAAAAGAAAAATGTGCCGTCTGATCATAAGGAGTCTCTTAGAGTTCTGGCAAAACTCCCGGAAGCACCTTGGCATTACAACAATGAAGCTAGAGAACTTCAAAGATCATCACATGAAGCAAATGGCTCATGGAATTCAATTTCAAGGGATGCTTCTCGATTTTCTTATGACAGAAGAGAGGTTAATCGTTTATCTTTTGAATCACGAGACACCTTCAAATCAAGATCGAAGCTTAAAGAGCTGCCAATACTTTCTTTGGATGGTAGAGAAAGGTCAATGAGGGATTCAAATTGCCTTACTAAAAGTTTTCATAATAGCAGCAACTTGAACAGTGGAGTTACAAATCCACCACTATCACCAGGAGCCCAGAAGCGACCTCCTAATGTTGTGGCCAAGCTGATGGGCTTGGAGCCATTCCCGGATTCTCCCTCAGCTGGTCATGAGCAGTCGGGTGTGATTAATACCAGCTCTGTTGAACATAACAATCCTTTCTCACGGTCACTAAGAGCAAATGATCCAACCAGGACAGCAAGAACTTCTATTTCTAAAAGAAGCTCATCGAAAAACCCAGCATCATCAACGCTGTGGAAAAATCCTGATTTGGTCATGAAACCTATTTCCAGTTCAAGGTTCCCAACTGAGCCGGCACCATGGATACATGTGGATGGAAGTCGATGTCCTCCGAAACAACCTCTCAAACATGTAAAAGTTCCGGCCAAGATTCCAAACTCTTTGTCTTTAGTTTGTAGCGAGATTGAGAAAAGATTGAAAGATGTAAAGTTTAAACAATCCAGAAAGGATCTCAGAGCTCTTAAACAGATACTAGAAGCCATGCAAACAAAGGGACTCCTCGAGACTGGGAAAGAAGCACAAGCTGCAACCTCGGTGACTTCAAGAGACCATGAACCAAAATGCACTAGCCCCTACCAGAATCTGAGAGGCCAGCGGATTCTGCAGAATGCTCCCCTCACCACTTCTGCTACCAATACGAGGGGTTCAGATTCTGTTAGAACATATGAATCTCCGATTGTGATCATGAAACCAGCTAAGCTTGCTGAGAAAGTTGGTGTTCATGCTTCAACAGCAATTCCAATTGATGACTTTTCTGGTCTCCCCAAGGTTCAGAGTGGGGAATCTGTAGACAATAAAAAGGGTTCTAAAAGTAGCCGAGCAGCTAGAGATCATGCTGCCAGAAACAGTCGTAGTGATTCCACTGCCAGCTCTACTGACAAGAGAGCTAGTGCCAGGAATATTAGGTCCTCAAAGTCTTCAACTAAACCTCCAAAAGAAAGCACCACGACTTCAGTACAGAACTCGGGATCCGTGAGCCCAAGACTGCAGCAGAAAAAGCTTGAATTGGACAGGCAATCTCGTCCACCTACTCCAGCGTTTGATACAAGCAAACCCAGAAGGCAGTCCGACTGGCAGTTGTTGGAGTCAGGCTACCCGGGTGGTAAACATAGACTAAAATCTCAAAACATGCACCAATTTGATGACCAACTGAATCAGATAAGTACTGAATTGCGGACATCTTCAAGTCACCGACGAGATGACACTTCTCTGCAATCAGACAGCAATGCTGCCTTGGAGTCCAAGTTAGATGTGGAAGTTACTGGTCATGAACGATCTATTGAGATCGATGGTACTCAAAGCCCATCCATGAAAGCTGCCAAGTACTCAATTTCTAGCATAATGCAGAAAGTGGGTGATATTAATCTTCAATTTCACCGTTCATCCGAGTGTTCTTTTTGGTTACCTTACCTTACCTGTCATGTTGTTTTCTTTTCTTTTTTTTTTTTTGTAAGAAATCGACATCAAGATTGGTTGAGGATGGATCGGTGGCAGAACCAGCTATGGCCGCTCCGGAACATCCGAGTCCTGTGTTCGTTCTTTATGCCTCAATTTATAGAGATGATGCACCATCTCCAGTAAAGCAGATATTGAACACCCGTGAAGGTAACCGTCATGTTTTCTTTTCTAAGATATTTGAACTTAAACTGTTGTAAATTTAGAGAAAATGCAAATGCTTTCATCTTGACCAATTCAATGCATTCTTTGTTTTCTTTTTCAAACATTTCATTCCAAGACTATAAAGTTTTAAAGCAACACATACTAGTTATCGTCCTACTTAGTATTTTAACATTATTCTTTTGGAGTGGGGGAGTTCTTTTACATCTTGCTCCCTATATCGTGCATCTTTTTAGAGTAAATTATGATCGTGTGTACTTATCCGAGTAACCTTTCTAAAAAATTTACATAGCTACCACAATTGTAGTTTTCTGACTGTAATGCATTTCCATTGCGCATATGCACAGGGTAATTGAACATCTGGATAATAACTTAAAAAGTACAAAAACAAAAGGCAAAAGTCAAAATGAAGAAAGAAGAAAATTGTTTCATCATCATTTATCATTTTGGTTGCGACCATTTCTATTGTTGTGACGGAGTAATTCCGATTACGTTTTGAGTCATATCCCTTCATGATGACATGATCTTGAAAGAGAAAATAATTGTGATGGAATAAACAAATAAGCAAATGGAAAGAGAAAGAAGTTACTCATCAACAGCATGAATTTTTTTATGCAAACTATGTTATTCGGATTTGGGCATGAGTGTTAAATATGAGTATGTGCCCGACATGGGTATGTCCAATTTTTTCTTAAGTTTTTCTATATATTTGGAGAATCACTGGAGGGTCATATCTTCATACTCATGTCTAAAAATATATTGGACACGAGTATTTCAAGAAAACTGAAGAGTCAGGGCAAGATGAACTAAATCTTGTCTCGTTGTCATTTTCTTGTACTTAAAGATGCAAAGGGATGCATGAACTAAAATCTACCCTTTTTCGTTGCTATTAGGTAATGGTGCTGCAGGTTTCATTGACGGCCGCAATCAAGAGCAATGGAACCCTGCTGATAAGTGCTTGTCTAACAACATGGGATCTGGTCTTACCTCAGAGATTAATCGCAAGAAACTACAGAATATCGAGCATTTGGTTCAAAAACTTAGAAGTCTGAACTCCAGTCATGATGAAGACAGTACTGATTACATCGCATCACTTTGCAAGAATACAAACCCTGATCACAGATACATTTCCGAGATATTATTAGCCTCTGGACTCCTACTGAGAGATCTCGATTCCTGCTTGACAACATTTCAACTCCATCCTTCAGGCCATCCCATCAACCCGGAACTGTTCTTTGTTTTGGAGCAAACTAAAGCAAGCTCTTTGTCATCAAAAGAAGATAGTAACACCGGAAAGGTTTCCCATTCAAAGCCAGACCATGAGAAATTCCATCGAAAGCTTATATTCGATTCTGTTAATGAGATTCTTGTTGGAAAGTTAGCTGTAGTCGGGGCCTCACCAGAGCCTTGGATAAATTCCGGCAAGTTGGCAAAGAAGACCCTTAGTGCCCAATTGCTTCTAACACAATTGTGTTCGGAGATAGAGCAGCTTCACGCTAAGAAATCAAAGTACAACCCGGAGTTAGAAGAAGAAGATGATGGTCTGAAAAACATCTTTCTGGAAGATGTAATGCGTCGATCAGAGAGTTGGACAGATTTCAACAGTGAGATTTCCGGCATGGTGCTAGATATCGAACGGTTGGTCTTTAAGGATTTAGTCGACGAGATTGTGATTGGAGAAGGAGCTAGTGGTCTACGAGCCAAGCAAAGGCGGCGACGGCACCTGTTTTCCAAGTAAAAATGCTTGCTAAATTTCATCTAATCCTTCTTCCCTGAGCTTTGTTCTGATTTATTATTATTATTATTATTTTTTTGCATGAAAGCATAATAATTCATGGATAAGGATTAAGAACTGCAGTCTTATGTTATATCATAAAAATTTTACCGTCTCAGATTATGACACCATACATGACTATCTTGTAAGAACCAAAGTATATGAGAGATCCTTTGTGCATTATGAGTTCATGTTTTACGCTAATCTTGTTCCTGGTGATCCATGAGCTGGGCAGGTTGACAAGCTTGACTCAATCGGGCTGGGGTCTATGATTCTTGTTTTGGACAAACCCAGTTCAAAACAGTATTTTATATTAAAATAATAATTTTTTATTTAAATTTAATTATAAAATATATAAATATTAATATAAAAATAATTTTTTAATAAGATAAACAGTGATTTAGGTTTAAATGAGTGTATAGATCGGGTTGAATTCAAGCATTAGTCTAGAATTCAAATTTTTTTGAGCTGCAATTTAGACTCGTGGACATCTCTATTGGTGATTAGTTTATAGTTTATGTTTTGTGCTTTGTCTTTTTAATCCAAAGATAGTTTAAGATTAAGGTAATTATCTTATAAACTGATAGTAGATTAAAAAAATATTTACAAGTAAAATTGTTAAAATGATACATGTTTCGTCGAATATATATATTTTAAAAATTATACAAACATGGTTATTATTCTTATTCTTATTATTATTATTATTATTATATTGTTGAATGGAGAAAGGTAAATAGAAAGAGAGTTGGTTCTCATTCTTTTTCCGTTGCTGGACAGATTATAGAACCCGGATGCTCGTCACCTACCAAGTAAGATATATGTAACGCGGATTTAAATCTAGACAAAATTATAAACATCGAACCGGATTAAACTTCTCATATTTGATTTAACCGATTGATTCAATCAATTCACCACAACGAAGGTTTAAATATTTCAAAAATAATTTTAATGTTAAATAAATATTAAGGTATAGTAAATAATTAATAAAAAAATACATTTAACTTTACAATATGATCTTTAATGTAAAATAAAAAAAATTTAAAAATTCAAATTTCATCCATTATAAAGAATTTTTTAAAATAAATAAAAAATACACATCAAATCGTTTTTTAGCAGTTTTTATACAAACTAAACTAGTTTCCTATTAGTTCAACCTATACCTAATTCTATATAGTGTATCGGATCAGTTAGACTTTTGATTTTGATTCTACCAAATGGTTCAATTTGATTTTTTTTTTTTATCCATGGATCTAAGTGTTAAGCTTAATGTGTATCTAATATAGATATGTTTAATTTTATTAAAAAAATTTTTATGTATATGAAAGGTCATTGTCATACTAAAGGTGTTTATGGGCTAAGATGCACCAAAATTTTCTTTTTCTCTTACCCAAGCCCGAGTCAAGCCAACCCGAATGCTTATTTCACTATTTAAAATAATATTA
>JBBYHO010000018.1:3844380-3862937 GCA_038382025.1 Adansonia gregorii
CAAAATTTTCTTTTTCTCTTACCCAAGCCCGAGTCAAGCCAACCCGAATGCTTATTTCACTATTTAAAATAATATTAAAAAATTAAAAATATTTTAATATTAATATTTATAATTAAAATTAAATAAAAATATTATTTTATTATATAAATAGTAAATTAAGCTAGTTCGACTTAAATAAAAAAAAAACTTATTTATAACTAATCCAATACATACCAAACTGAGTAAACTAACTTACCAATAAATATATCTATGACATACCAATATTCAAATATAGGTCCAACATGACATGATGTATTTCAAGCTTGGAGGAGTCGATATACATCATCTATCACCAAACTGCAGTCACATCTAGGCATATACAAACACGTTGATTAACAGAATGAACCAAACACATGAACAAAAATCCAGACCACTATACCTATTAATGTTGAACACCCAACATCCTTCTCTTTAATTTCAACAGTCTCAAACAAATTGCTAAGTTAACATGGCCTACATTTGTTCCATAATCAAACCAAACACATAAACAAAAATCCAGACCACTATACCTATTAATGTTGAACACCCAACATCCTTCTCTTTAATTTCAAGAGTCTCAAACAAATTGCCAAGTTAACATGGCCTACATTTGTTCCATTACAGGTTTCCAAGAATTAAACTGAAAGAACTGGTGCACTTTGAAATTTTGCCACAGGTTTACGAAGGCCCTGCTCACATACCGGAAGCATTTTTCAAGTTAGTAATATGAACGTGGTATCAAAAGAGTAGATCCGTTCAAGTGTTGGAGTTTAGACATGATATTTGGTGAGTTAAGTCATTAGAGAAGACTTGTTAAAAGGTCGAACATCTTGCTCAATCCGTATTGAATCAGGTCTAGGCGTGATATGTAGTGATTCAGGCCAAGCGAGCAACTCTTATTCGGCCAGGTCTAGACATGACATTTAGTGATTTTGGTCTAGCTGAAACATTGTAATCTATAAAAATAAATTTGATATCCTTTTGAACGATAAAATAAGCTTATGGATCAGATCAAAACCAAGTTTAGATAAAAAAATTAAAAAAAATTAAAAAAAATTCAGGTTGCAACTCGACCTGTCCCATTAATGTCTTTAAAACATAAGAGTAAGACACAATGTGAATGAGATTACTAGGGCAAGAAACTACATATGGATTAATATTAAAAAAGAAAACTAAGCCTTTTCCAAATACATAAGGTCAGCTATATGGATCATATTGCATCAGTAAGCTTTGTTCCTCATCCGCATTAAGATTATAACAAGTGAAGTCCTTTTCCTTAGGTTCAAATATGAACCTAAGTTGAAATAACTTAAACAAGCAATTGAAGAAAATCAAGTGATAAAATGGAGCAATCTTGATGACCCCACACTTAATATTTTATAAAACATGATTGAAGAATGAAAGGAATCTCTAGCTATATTATTCGGATTTGAATGAGAGTATCACCTATGGATATGAGTCCGCTATGGATACATCTATTTTTAACTATTTTTTTTCATGAATTTGGAAGGTCTTTAGAAGGTCATATTCTCGTATCTATGTCCTGATATACTTTGAATATAAGTGTGAGATAGAACTACTTAAAAAAAAAAAAGGTCGTAGCATAGATCCCTAGACTTATGGGATATTGTTGATATGAAATCCAAGATGATAGAAAAGCTTGAATTCAATTTATTTTGCATTGCAAATCAAGGGAGAGATACTTTACTTCATAGCTAAGTTACTAGGACGCAAGTGTGAATGTCGGTTATGACATGGATATGTTTAATTTTGTTTTAAAGTTTTTTTTTATGTATTTAGAATCTTTGAAAGATTATAATCTCATATTCATGTCCGAATATATATCAGACATGAATGTCGAATACGAATACTTCAAAAGAAATGAAAAAACAATGTAGCTTCAATAGTTCAATTTCTATAGAATGTAGATGATGAGAACATGAGGTAGGATCTATGACCTTTTTTTGCTAGCATTGGAAGTCCAGAAGTGAAAATTAGTCATTGAGCTGACAAGGGTATTCCAACAAAGATTCACCATTGCCAAAGATCAATAACTAACATGCAACCAACGTTGCCAGCAATCACAGGCACTATAACGTTTATCGTCTTACCCTAAAAAATTTAGCAATGCAAAAATTTATATTGCTTCGACTCTTATTTTTTGAAGTATTTATGTTAAATATATATTTAAATATTGATACAAATATGATCTTTTAAATTTTTTTTAAATACATAAAAACTTAAAAAAATTAAATATACTCGTATCAAACACATATCAATATTTATCACTCGATCTGATCGTGAGTTAATTCCTCCGAATTCAAATCAAAATAAAATCAATCCGCATTGATACTCACAACTCTAAATCAGTGCTATCGGTACCATACCGATCGGTACGTATCAGTTTCGACATAAACCGTATCGACGATAGTTGGTTTCGTTTCGATCTTAGTTTCGGTTTGTATTGGCCGTACCGATAGTTACCGACCTGTTTCAGTGGTACCAACCAGTATATAATATAAGCTTGTAAAAAAATTAATCCAATATTAATCTTAAATATGATGAATATTACATATAATTACTCATAAATTTGATGAATATTAGACATAATTGTTTAATCATAAATTTAATCATCATTAAAAAATTTCAGCTTTACTACTTAATTGACATTGGTTTTCTTATGTTTGATAAAGTTATTTTTAGAACATTATATATAATTGATGAATATTTAATATACAAAATTTATTTAATCTCATTTATTTCATATTTAAAAATATTTTTTATATATAAAAATTAAAAATATTTAAACTCCGATAAGATCGAAACGATATACTAAAACACATTGATACCGGTATGTTCTTGTACTAAAATAAAAATAATACGTTCACTGATATTGTACTAACTACCTTACTCTAAAGCTTTAAATAAATAAGTATTCTAAAATTAATAATCTTAGATATCACTTAAATTTTTTAAAAATAAAAGAGATCGTAACAATGATAAAAAATATTATAAAATTTAAAATTTAAATTATAAATTTATTAAATGTCAATAAGTCATTTAGGCATAATTATAGTAACTGGTAATCAAGCCTCGATCAAATTCCACCCAAATTTCAGCTGCTCAAGAGCCCAAATCATACATGCCAATGGTGACAAACCAATCATTATATATCAAAACAAGAAATCAACCGATACCCAAATCTTCAAAACATCAAATTCATCAAAAAAATCAGAGTGAGATCAACACCCAAATCTTGAGAACATAAATAATTTTAAAGAAGCTTTAAATGAAAAAGAGAACAAAAAATGAATTTCCAAAATCTGACCTATTTCTGGCAGCCTCCACCAATGGCATTCTCATCTTCTTCAACTTTAGCAGTCAAGTAAACCATAGGGAATTCGTTGACATCAAAAGTTTTCTCTTTCATCATCTTCTCCACGTCGGCTTTCTTCAAGACGGTACGGCGGATCGGGAGGGTGGGCAGCGGTCGCGGCGTTAATCGCGGGGTGTAATATTTGATGTTGAAGACGGTCTCGGGATCAGAGACTGGAACGATCGGCTTTTGCAGAGTGGTGGCCGGGCAGCGAAGTCGGTAACCTCTCGCTTTCGGCAACGCGTTTTTGTACTCTGGGTCGGCGCAGGGTCCGGTTATCTCCCATGGCTTCTTTATGTAGGCGTTTCAAGCTTTGGAAAACGGAACTGCTCGCTTTGAACGCCATTGCTAATCTGCTTTCACGCCACTGAAATTGAGACGAGTGACACGAGAGTTTTCGCCTTCAGCTAAGAGTTTATTTGTTAAATTAATATATATATATATAAATATATATATATATAAAACACTCAAACCAAATATTAAGTTGCCATTTTCATTGATTTCAATTTAAGATACTTAAAACAAAATAAAAGAGGACTTCAAAAGGGCTCTTTTAATAAGGAATAAAATAAAATATTATTTTTTAATTAAATAAAAAAATAATTTTTTAAAGAGGATTTTCACATTTTGATTTCAGTATCTTTTCTTTGGCCTTTGCTTGCTATTTTGTTCTTTGCATTTCCTGCTTCGTACGCAACGCATCCATTCTTTCACTTTGGGCTCTCGCTTGGGCTCTCACTCTCTTGCTTTGATTTCTTTCAAAGCTCAACAGATCTCTTACTCTATTAAAAGCTCAAATCACCCACCAATCAGGTACTTCTAATCTTCATTTTCCCCATATCTTTCGCTCCAATCGATCTCTGTTTGATCGTTATAGTTTCAGTATTTGATTGATCTGGTAATCACCCCGCAAGATCGTGACTTTCTGTCGAATTTTGTTGTTAAATCTGCTTCATACTTCTCATTTCTGTAAAGGGTTTTTTGGGTTTTCATTTTTTTATTAAAGGGTTTGTGTAGTTTTCTTTGAATCACTGTCTTACGTTGTTTTTAGATTAAAAGAATTTCTTTTCAGTCATGTCTTTTTCTTTTGTTTAGTTGTATATGCTTGAAAAATTATTAGTATTTAATTGTTGAACACTTATATTATAGAGGACTATTAATTACTGTTCTTGACACAAACATTTTTTAGATTAGTAAACTAGCTTTATGATGGAAAGGGTTTGTTTCTTACATCTATAAGTCTTCATGTTCTGCTTTATGTCGGTCAAAGTTGTCTAGGCGGTTGAATATTTCACATTTTGCTTGTTGAGCTTTGGAACGATTTGAGTTAAGCAAACAGTTTGTTGATTCCTTCTCTTATGTTTAGTCAATGTCTAGATATTACTTGTAATAAGTGCTTTTCTTTCATGTTTCCTTTTTTTTGTCGTGAAGCGATCCGCAGTTGAAGTTCATTTATTGATTCCTTGAAATTATGTGCAGATGGCCACGCAGGAACGAAGTCCTGCCGATACTCATACTCCCACTGCTCAAGTTGTCGGAAATGCTTTTGTGGAGCAATATTACCTAATTCTTCACCAATCACCGAATCTGGTGCATAGATTTTATCAAGATTCAAGTCGCTTAAGTCGGCCAGATATGTATGGCAACATGACAACAGTAACAACAATGCAAGTAAGTTTGGTATGAGTTAAGATAATTTCCGATATGAACAGGCATATGAGCATAGTGTTGTCAAGAATTCAAAGTATATGGCCTCTGTGCAGGAGATGATGCTGCTAGAGTAAGTTGATAACGAGTTTTTGAAAACAATTGCAGAGAAAATTTGTCATAAATTTTATTGAAAAGCTTAACTTTTAGAAGTATGGAAACAAAGGAAACCTTGGGTGAAGCTTTTTATGCCTTTTAGGTGCATATGTTTAACTATACTAATGGATTTTTTTTCAGGTGTTTGTTTCTGGAAACTTATATTTGATATAATGATTGTTAAAATATATATCTGAAATAGACATTCTTTAAAACTATAACTTAACTTGAACATGGTTTTAGTGGCAAGCTTAGTAATATTTGCTTTGGAGCAGGCAATTAATGAGAAGGTACTATCGCTGAATTATGAGGATTATACGGTAGAGATAGAAACTGCAGATGCTCAGGACTCTTTTGAGAAAGGGGTCATTGTAGCGGTAACTGGATGCTTAACTGGGAAAGACAATATTAGAAAGAAATTCACTCAAACCTTTTTTCTAGCTCCACAAGACAAAGGCTACTTTGTCTTGAATGATGTTTTTAGATACATTGAAGAGAGCGAGTCGCAAAACTCTGTTCCAGTTAATGGCATCAGTGAACAGGCTTCAACATCTGCCTTGACACCTGAGCCAGGTTTGACCTGATTCTTTTCTTTTTATGCATTGTGGTTGTATTTTCTTTACACTCAAATCATGGAATTGCTCTTAACTTTTGCTTCCAGGGCCCACTCATGACCATCTTGTGGAGGAACCATTAACTTACCCCGAAGAGGAAGATGTTAATAATGGTGCTGAAGTTTGTGACCCCTCAGATGAGGAGGAAGGATCAGTAATTGAAGAAGAGGCTGTTGAACCCCAAAACATTGTAATTCTGAATGAGAGTGTTGAGGCTGTTGATTCAGCTCCTGTGGTTCTAGAGGATGCTCCGAAGGAATCATATGCTTCAATTGTGAGTTAATATTGATGCTTTTTTTTTCCCATTCATTTTTTGGTGGGTTTTTTTTTATGTTTAATTGAACTTACTGAATTACATATTAGGTCAAAGTGATGAAAATTAATACAGTATCTACTCTGGTCTATGTACCTACCAATAATGTGAGGGCGGCACCTGCATATCAACAGTCAATTGTTTCTGCAAAACCTGATCCAACACCAGAGGCAGCAGTACCTCACAGTGATAATGCACCTGAAGGTAGCAATGACAACGAGGAAGGTAATTGCTAAGTTCATTTACTCTGCATGATAATAGAAGCTTTGTCGATTAAGTCAGATCCATATATTTTCTAGTTGAATCAAATACTGAATAAGGGAGCGAAGAGGGCATGCTTGATTTTGGCATGGTTAATGTTATGTCATATGTGTTTTTCTCTTTGATATGCTTGATGCATATTCTTTCTTGTTTTAAAATATAAACCTCGTTTGCTTGTTTTTACCAAAGCTGAAGGACACTCCATATACGTACGGAATTTGCCTTACACTGCAACACCTGCACAACTTGAGGAGGCATTCAAAAAATTCGGGCTCATTAAGCACAATGGAATCCAAGTCAGAAGCAATAAGGTTAACTAAGATATCAATTCGTGCTTCTCCTTCCTAGTTGACATTTCTAGTTCAAGTTCTCATTTCTTACGGTTTTATGTATCTCTTGCCTCCTGCAGCAGGGATTCACTTTTGGTTTTGTTGAATTTGAGACCGCAAGTTCAGTGCAGAGTGCGCTTGAGGTATTGTCTATGGCTTTATCACTCGTGTTATTAATCTGGTGTGGTATGATCACCGTCATAAATCGCTCTTTCATTCAATCACTTACACGACAAAGATTTCATAATTATAGTCTACCAAATACATACCATATGTCAGGCAAGTTCTGCGAAGTTATTCCTCTTAAAACTATTGCTAGTTTAATGGTGAACTGAAACAGAAATGTCTCATTTATGGGGTTAAGCTTGCTTCAAGTGTAGAATTATGTCAAACCTGCCCCATCCGAGGCCATCACCTAAGCAGTAACAAAGCACTACTAAAATACAAAAAAAATAAAAAAAATAATAAAAAAAAAGAGTACAATTAGAGTTGCTTGTGAATCTCCATCTGCCTCCGTGCAGCATTTATGTAAAGCATATATCTGAATTTATGGTTGTGTTCAATGCATTTCAGGCTTCACCAATCACAATTGGGGATCGTCAAGCTGCTGTGGAAGAAAAGAGGACAAGTACCCGAGGTAATTAAAATTTAAACTTTTAGTCCATCCGATGATAGTGCTTAGCTTGGGAAAGATATGGTCTCAAATAGTTCACTATGGTGCAATCTGATCCATGTAGTCAGCCGTGCATAGTTAGGAAAGGCTTAGTTTGTTGAGTAAGTCTAACCCTTGTTATGTTGCTCTGATTCTTCATTTTTCTTGAAGTAGCCGTGCCCAACACCTGTGTTTAACACATATTTGGACATAGATATGGGGATGTAATCCTTCAAGAAGCCTCCAAATACATGAAAAAAAGTTAGAAAAAATTGAATATGCTTGTGTCAGACACACACCTATTTCCAACACTAACACTTGAGTCCGAGTAACATAGGTCTCAAATAAGTCTTTATGGTGCAAAATGATCCATATATTCGGCCATACATCATTAGGAAAGGCCTAGTTTGCTGTAGTAAGTTAACCTTTTGTCAAATTTGTCGCGTGGAGAAATCGTGTCATTCCTCACCTTGCTCATATCAAATTTTCTTGCGAATACTTGACATAATCAGAGATGTCCATCTATTAGTTTCAGCTAATTTGGATGGAAGTTTGAAACTGGAAAGTAATAACTATGTTGCTCCGACTCTATTTTTCTTGAATTATCAATGTCTGGCACTTGTGTTCGATGTTGATTCGGGCAGAGGTACTGGGTTATGACTTTCCAAATACACGGAAAAATTAAATAAGCGTATGCCATAACCCATACGCTCGAGTCTGAATAACATAAAGTATTATTGTATGAAAAATATCCGGCTGGTATAAAAAAAAAATTGTGGGACTTTGAATTTTTTAACTGCATTTTCTACCAATAATTTTTTTTCTTATTATTTCTTTCAAGTTTCAAGTACTAGAAGCTGAAGGTTGGCACTAGGATAATAACTTGAGAAACTTTTTGCAGTTGTTAGCGGTGGGAGAGCAAGGTATTCTTCAGGTAAAGGCGGGTTCCGGAGTGACAGTTTCAGGGGTCGAGGCAACTTTGGCAGTGGACGAGGAGGCAATGGCAGCAGGAACGAATTCAGAAACCCGGGTGAGTTTTTGGGACGACCCAAGGTTTCAGGCGGATGGAACGGAGACAACTATCAATGGGCTAATCAGAACGGAAGGGGTGGCGGCCGTCAAGGTGGGGCAAAACCATGATCTTATTCCATTTTGTTTAACATCAGCTGAGAAAATGACCATATGATTTTTTTTTTTTTTTTTGGGACAGTTTAAAACGAAGGGAATGAAGCAGGTTAGAGATTCAAGTTCTTTTATTTTCCACTGCAACTGTGATGAGTTAAAAGAATAGGCAACTTTGGCAGTGGACGAGGAGGCAATGGCAGCAGGAACGAATTCAGAAACCCGGGTGAGTTTTTGGGACGACCCAAGGTTTCAGGCGGATGGAACGGAGACAACTATCAATGGGCTAATCAGAACGGAAGGGGTGGCGGCCGTCAAGGTGGGGCAAAACCATGATCTTATTCCATTTTGTTTAACATCAGCTGAGAAAATGACCATATGATTTTTTTTTTTTTTTTTGGGACAGTTTAAAACGAAGGGAATGAAGCAGGTTAGAGATTCAAGTTCTTTTATTTTCCACTGCAACTGTGATGAGTTAAAAGAATGTTTGGGCTATGCTTTTTTTTTCTTTTCTTTCTAACTCTTCTTTAACATGACATAGGGAAAAAGGTGGTTTATTTAAGTTAAATATTCAGGATTCTTTAATCAAATTTTTGGTATTTTCATGATATTTTCTTTCGCCTCAAATCCTTTCTTATCATCTATGTTACTCAAGTCTAGCGTGAATATCGGATATGGATATATTTAATTTTTTAAAAGATTTTTTTAATGTATTTAAAGGGTTTTGACAAAAATATTAAGATTGAAAAATGAGTTTGAGAAAAAAATGAGGTTCAAAAAGGGTTTGGCTTTTGCTTCAATATTAAAGGCTCAAGCTTGGTTGACCCGTTTTACAATTATGTAACATATATTGATTTTATATTTATACATATTATATTATTTTTATCATATAAAGAATAAATATATGTAATATAAATATTAACGATATATTAAATTATTTATATTTTAAAATTTAATTAAAAAAATTAAATTATTAAAGATTATATTTAAAAAAATAAATAAAAATATTAGAAAAAATTTGTAGGTGGATTTAAACGGTTTTGACTATCTGTTTATATATATAGATAGATTTGAATAAAATTTGAGGCTCATTGTTTTGATTGGGTTAGGTTTGGGCAAGCACAAATAATGATAATATCGTGCTTAAACTGAGTTTGAATTCGATCTAGCTCAATTTATGTATACTTTTATTTTTCACCTAAAGTCTTAATCTTGTGTTTTGATATTGGTTGCTATTAGCCTGAATCCATGAACACTTTAGTCTTCACCTAAAGTTCAAATTTTGTGCTGTGATATAGTTTGTCATTAGCTTAGACTTGTTCAAGGATGCGAATTAGATAGCTTATGGGTAATGATATGTATTTTTTTAATTGGGGTTGGGACAGTTTAGCTCGAATCAACATCAATCAATAAAAATTTTTTATTTAAATTTAATTATGAAATATAATATGTACACTTTATGAATTCGATTTAGCTCAATTTATGAATACCTTTATTCTTCACTTGAAGTCTAAATCTTTGTCTTACATTGGTTGCCATCAACCTCAATCCATGAACATTTTTAATCTTCCTCTAATAATCAAATTTTGTGCTGTGATATAGTTTGTCATTAGCTTAGATTTGTTCAAGGGTTCGAATTAGATAGAATTTGGGCATGATTTTTTATTTTTGATTTGGGTCGGGATAGTTTAGCTTGAATCAACTTCAATCAATAAAAATTTTTTAGTTAAATTTAATTATAAAATAAATAAATATTAATAATAAAAAAATTATATTTTATTTTTTTAAATAGAAGAACAAGCTTATAAGTCGAACTTAGGTAAAAGAGTCGAAAAAATTCGGTCCATGGTTTGGCCTAAAAATATAATGGTCTCTGTTAACACTTGATCTTCGTAATTTTGGCCCATCAATGCTAAAATGATTCCAAACATCGCATAAGGTAAGGAAAGTCAAACTCAACCGCAAAAATTAAGTTAGAGAATCTAATTAAGGTATATAAACTACGCCTAGGTACGAAAAGGTAAGTAATATCGAACTTTTAACATCATCTTTCGACGAATATCTGATGAAACAAGTGCGGAATGGGTAACTTAAAAGAATAGGCAAGGAACTTAGCTTTGATACTGAGTTAAAAAATTTCAAACCCTTAAAAACTAATTTATAAGGTGAAGAGCTTAATATATATATATATATATATACTCACATATATAAATCATGCTGAAGAATAAGAGGCATGCAATCTGAGACAATTAAAAAATAGTAATTAAGACAAATATAATCTTAAATGTTTTTAACTCAATGGATGATGTAATAATAATAGGGAGAAAAACTGCAAAGCTAGACAAAAGACGGTGACAAAGTAGCCCACTAACGGAGAATCCGTGGTGCTTGAAACCAATATATACGCCTTTTGCATTCGAATGCAGAGACTCTCATGAACGTGGAGGGCAACAAGAAAAGCAATTAAACCATCTTCTTGGAGCTGCATTTGTGGTTGCTTTAGGTGTTTGAGACTTCGGGGTCTCCTGTTTAGGGGTCCCTGGTGGGCTCTGTCTCCTAGTCGTTGGTGTCTGTGGGGCTGTTTTAGGTGTTGAGGGCTCTGACAGTTGGTTTTTGTTCTTTAAACTTTTTGTCAATGAACAACTTTTACCAGCATCTCCCGTCAATCTTCATCATAAGAAAAGGAAAAGAAAATCAGATGAAATCGGATTGGACTATCAATGGCACGTTGATGAATTGCTTCGTATTATGTTATTCGTACTTGAACGTGAATGTGTTGGATACGATACTTTAATAAAATGAAGAGCGGAACCAACAAAAAAGCGATAAATAGCGAAAAACAAGAATAAAAATCATTTAGGATGAAAAGCGAGATTAATGAAGCTTACATAGGGAAGGCGAAAGATTTGACACTTGCATCCGATTGCTGAGACAAACTACGGGAATGAGGTGATTCCTTGGGAAGATTGTCCTTCTGCTGACATTCTCTCTCCCTCAAAACCTCCCTCATTGTTTCAGCTGCCGCTGCTTCAGTAACACCATGCCGTTCCTCTTTCAAGTTCCCACTTTTCTTGGAAATTTCAGCTGGTTTTAAGGTTGTTACTGTCTGGTTATTGCCATTTGGATTGTCTGGCAATGGACCAGACAAGGTTGAATCGCAGGCGTAATTAAGCTCACCCGATTTCGACATCCAACTCAATTGGTCCCTCGTGAAACTCATGTTCCCCATCTGAATGCTAAACAACGATTCGTTGGATGCAACACTCCATTCCATGGGACCTGCGGTCGTTGTCCGATCGAAGACAAAAGCCGGAATCCTCTCCGAACCTCCTTCGGAAGAGAAGCCTCCGGCAGCAGGTCGTTCCGATGCTGGTGTTGGAAGAATCGGTGTGGCTGAATCATCACTTGATTGTCCGCTGTTCGGCATGGAGCTAACCGGAATCGCTTCCGCAATATGTTCACCACCGGAACGGACGACTTGTTCACCACCGGATAAAGACGATGAATCAGAGAGGGAAACACGATGGTTTTCACTAGGAGTAGCTACTTGACCCGTCTTTGAATCACTGCCAATATCAGCTCCACTCACTATATTTCCAGATTCCATGGCCGAAATGTTCGAGATTTCATTTCTTTTCCAGTCCTATACCATCTCAAAGCCCAGGAGTTCATGCTGTACATGAAATAGGTAACAAAAGTCGGACTTCCAATCCATAAAAATGTTATGTTTTGAGGGGCAAAAACAACAAAAGAATGCCAAAGCATACGTTAGGCTTAGACTTATTTAAGAATTAAATTATTTAATCGATTCAATAAATTTCATCCGTCAAATTTTAGATAAAATTTTTATAAATTTAAATTCGTTTGAATTGAATTAATAGTTAATAATAAAAATAAAATTTTAATAATATAATAAATAATAAAATAAAATTTTAAATTAATTTAAATCTAATCTGATTCAAACTTAATAAAAATTTTAAATTACGATCCAACTCATGAACAGATTACGTTATGCTAATTGCAATTGAAAACCTGCCATGAACGTGAACCTTTGAATTGATTGCTTGCTTTCTTTTGCATAATATATATTTATATATGTCATCTACGTTATTTAAATTTTAATTTTTTTAAATATTCATATTTAATATATATTCGATTATAAATATAAAATTATGATATTTTAAATATTTGAAAAAAATTTTAAAAAAATTGAATGTATATCATACTCGACATATATCCGAATCATAAAAATATTTCTTTGTCTATTCAAAATCACATAAAGAAACGAATAATGAAAAGAACAAGAAAAAGAGATCAATAAAACCAATAGGAAAACTTACATTTAAAAGAAAAAAGGATTAAAAAAAAGCCAACTAACCTTCGATTTAATCACAAGCAAAAAAATTTCTGATCCATTGACTAAACATGAACTTTCTTCGATTTTCCTACCAACCAAACAGAGTAACAACAAAACCCAAAAAATAAAAAAAGATCAAGAAACAAGACAAATAGATAGAAAATGTTGAAATGAGAAGGAAAATTCTTTTAAGGGCCTGGCATTGGTATAGGCAATTGTTTCTCTTTCTTTATCTATAGTAATAACCAACTTTTTTTTAACGACCTTGTTCGCCATGGCTTTTATCTATTACTAATTTAAGTTTCATCGATTTGGTTTCAAGAGTCAAATGATAAAATCAAAATGCTAACGACTTGAACATAAAATTACGTCAAAGTTGATTTAAAGTCAAAATAAAAAATGGATTTTGAGGGTAATTATGTCTTTAAATTTTAAAAATAATTGCATGGTAAAAGACTACTTATAATTTTTTAATATAAAAATAACTAAAATTTGATAATCGGTGCACCTATATTTTTTTAAGTTAAATAAATAATTTTTTTAAGAGTTCATATCTAGAATCAAATGATAATAACTCGATTAAAGTTTATTTAAAGTCATAATTTAAAAAATGAATTAATAGGTAATTATGTCTTTGAATTTAAAAAATAACTACATGCTAAATAACTACTTATACTTTTTTAATATTTTAATTTTTTAAAAAAAAAAACTACTTATAACACCTAAGTTTTTTTTAGGAGTAGGTAACTTTTAAAAAAAAATCTTTTGTTAAAATTATAAAAAAAACTTTAATTTCAAATTTATTAATATTTTATTTAATGCTTTAATAATTTTATCATTTGAATTAATATCAATTAATTCATTGACTATAAATTCAATCAATCACTTTATAAAAAATATATATAAGTATTTACCTAAAAATTACTCACATATTTTTGGCTTTTTTATTTAAATAATAATTTTTTTCTTAAATAGGTGGAGCTGAGATTATTTCCTAAATTGAGTTAATTTTGGGATTGGTGGAAATCGCCCATTGAACAAGTGATTTTCCAATGATTCCTTTTAATAAGATAAAATGAAATTGCTCATTGAAAGAGGGATCTCCTTTCATCACAGTTGGAAAGCTGCCATTGCAACGGGTGGCTTCCTAACCATATAATAAAATTTTTTTATGGAGTGGCCCTCACTCACTTATTGAGACAAAAGACTAGGAAATTGTTTGGAAAGTGATTTCCTATATATTTTTAAAAAAATGGAAATTGCCCATTGATATGGCGATTTCGCATACTAAAGTTAAAAAAAAAATCTTACAATGGAAGTCAACCAATTATTTACGCTATAGAAAGTACTAGGATATAGGGTTTATTAGAATCCAAAGGATGTGCCTAATGGCATCCGAAAAATGTGATTAATGAATAGATTCTTTATTGAAATCAGAAAGATGTGATTAATACATGGATTTTTTTTAGAATAGATGTGATTAATGCATAGATTCTTAACAGGAGTCGGATTCCTTGTGCTATGAAAGAAGAAAAGTTGACTGATTGTAAATGTCAAATGATAAGAATAAGACTAATGCGTTGATTATTTTGAAAAATTGGATTCTTTTTATAGAAAAGAAAAATGTTAATTGATTGTAAATGTCACACTGTAAAGATGGGACAAATACAGATATTTTGAATGAGAAGAAAATTATTTTGACTCTCTTATGTTGTATTATAAATATGATAGTTCATAATTGTCATTTTTGTTCTCATTTTTACTAATTATTTTTTAAATTTAGTGATAATGCTTATTTATTCTTATCTTTATTATTATCTAGTGTTAGTGAATAGTGTTAATATTTTATTTGATAAAAATTTGTACCTTAAAAGCCTGTTATAAGCATTTATTTTTACTTTAATATACTAAACAGTTCTTTAAATATTTATATTTGATTTTATGTGTGATAATTTGGATGATATGTGATGTAAATAGTATTTGTTTGCAGGCTAAGTCCGTAACATAAGCAATAGATTTGTTGCACTTGTCTATAACAATGAAGAAAGTGTTACCTTTCAAATGACCATCGTAAAAGCATTAGTGTTAACAAAAACATCACAATAGAGGAACTGAAGGTCAAAATTTATATAAAAATCAAAGCTAAAGATAAAAGGAGAGTATCAGAGGTCAAGTATAGGCTTCTTGTTTCTATTAAAAAAGTATATGTTCGATATAGGATTTTTCCACTTGAAGATGATGATGATGATGTGAGATGCAAGTTTCATGCTTATTAGTAATTTTCAAATGTCGATATAATTGAGTTATATGCTAAACTAAAAAGATGTTCATAATGAGGGTTGGCTTTTAAATATCCCTACTGTATGCAACGTATTCTCATAAAATGTCATGACCATTTGACAATCTTGAATGCCGATCTCCTTCACCAGTTGTTAATGAATAATAGCTATGAATCATTTCATTATTCATCTGTGTCACCAACAGTTTCTAGCACCAAGTATGATGAGCCATACAACTCCATGATGACAAACTCTCTAATTAAAGGTGTCGAAATGCAAGGCAGCGGATTGAGTTCATTTAATGGTAATCTTGATTTGTCATCTAAAGCTCGTAGTGAAAATGTTGGTGAGTTTAATGAGCCAAAAAGTGTGCTAAACTTGATGACAGTTCTGACGCAGATGATATTGATAATATCAACATATTTCCATTTGTCATTTGGTGGTGAAGCAAACGATCTTCTTCATGAGTATGAGCTTGTGTCACATATGTGCACCCTTGGTTTAGACACATGGCAGAATATCCAAAATATACTTATATATTAAGATGATAATAAGCTAGAATGTATCTAATAGTGATCTCTCTATTGAGATGTAATTCATAATGAAAAAGGCTATTGCTAATATCAACCAAAAATTCCTTTTATCAGATGAAGGGAAATTGCCTTTAAAAGGGTGGTTTCCTTTTGTGGTAGTTAGAAAACTGCCCTATACAGTAAAAAAATTTTCACAATTTCAAATTCTTAAGAACTTGAGGTGGGAGAGCCAGAACTTGTATAAGAAAACAAAAGTGTTTTTTAATTTGAAAAAAACCCAAGTCTTTTAAATCCAGTTATTTTTGTTTTCTATTTAATGGGCTGTGGGAGTAGAATTGATTCCTTAAATTTTAACTCAAAATGCTATTGAGTGGGATTTTATATGGTTTGATGAGCTAGGCATGTTTTATTGGTTCAATAAGTTTGTTTCACATGGCACTAATTATCTTAATTGTGCATTAAAAGAAAGTTTGGGTAAGGAAGATAGTAAGGCATGAGAGAAATAGAAAGAATTGAATTATATAGAAAACTTTAAAAAGATAGTTTGCTAAAGTACTAAAAGTATACAAATGACTTGTTGGAGATCCTTTTTAAAAGTGTTAAGAATAAAAGTTACATATCATAAGCATTGAATAGGAATAATGATATAAATTGTTAGTTACTAAGGTATTAATGTTCTATATGATGAGAGTTTATATTATTGTTCATGATAGTGAACAATGAATAAGAGTCCACTATTCATTCTACAAGAAAAGAAGTAACACTTTTACTTTAGAGAAAGGTTAAGAAGATATCTCTTAACTATCTTCTATCTGATCTAACAAGTTAAGTTCTCCAGAACATTTCAACAGTGAAATTAACTTAAAAAAATGGAATATTTTAAGGTTATTTCCACTTCTTCTACTTCAGTGAAGTAATTTTAGGTGAAGCATCTTTGCAAAACAATTTTTAATAGAGATGCTTTCCATGAAAGTTTTATTTCATGAAGATGTTTCATAAAGATATTGTTCTGCAGTGATGTTGCTTCATGAAGGTGTAATTTTAGAAAGGTGGCATTTTGAATAGGATTTGCTTTAAAGATAATTCTTTCTGAAAAGAAGCTGTATGATCTGAATATGAGCTATTTTATATAAAGGTTGTTCTAAATAGTAGTTATTTTAAATAGGAATTATTTTGAATAAGAATTGTTATGAATATAAGTCATTTTGAACATATATTTTTTTGAACGTAAGTTATTTTTTTTAAATCAAAAAGTAGGTTTGATCGTCTTTTTCTAAGTTATAAGTTAAAATAAAGCTCTTGTAAAAGTAAGATCTTTAAAAAAAGAAATTGTTTGGTAATTTAAATCTTAAAAGCTACTTATATGAGTTTTTTTTGTAAAAACTAGATTTATTCATGGGTCAAGCTAACCACTTGACTCGGTAGGTCCAACCTTCATAAACTGAGCCTTAGCCAAGATCTTTAGTAATTTAGGGTAGCCTAGCATGAATTACTATTTGATAATAAAAAATTATATTTTATTTAAATTTAATTAATACATAAATAATTTTTGCATAATGATTTGGGTTTTCAGGCTGAGTCGAGTTTGATTCAAATCTGAAAAAAAAATTTAAAACAATTTCATGCCACTGCTTATTTTAACTGATGGACATCTCAAGTAAAATCTAAAAGCTAAAGTGCTTTAAAATAAAATAAGAGAAAGCTCTTTTCAGGAGCTTATTCTTATCTTGATTTTCTTTTATTTTCGTCATTACAAATAAGCTCTTATAAGCTTTAAAAGCTTTTAATAAAACTTGTTTGGCCCTACTTTTAATAAGTAAATAACTTGAAAATAAGTTGGCCAAACAAACATGAAAATTGTTTCGAATGACAGCTATTCTAAACAGAAACTATCTCGAACAAGAGTTGTCTAGTGAGAGAACTTCAAATGAAGCAACCTTTTATGAAGTGAACTTATTAGTTGTTACTTGTTTTGGATTACCTTCGATGTTATCTTTGATGTTGTACGTTCTTATGAAAAACAATTTTATTAATCTATGGAGAGAGAAAATGTTATTAAGAGTACATATTTGATGCACTAATAACGTACGTATACATTATTAGTGAATCAAATGATATTATTTCATTAAAAATTTTTAAAAATAAATGCAAATAACTTTAACCTTAATAAGTGATATCATCCGATTCATTGACAATATGTAAATATATCGCTAATACCAAATATCTATGAAATAGAAAACAAACTTTAAATTAAAGAACCCATATTCAAAAATTGGCAAAAGAAGCAAATTTGCATTTTCTACAAGCTTGAAATAACTAATCTTCAAAAACTCATATAAAAAAAAGTTTTTAATCTTGAAGATCATATAAATATAGTCTAAAAAATTCATTAAAAAAGCCACCGAACCTTAAAACTTACTTTATACCTTCAAACTTGAGCATTTAGTCAATTATATTTACTATTTATTTTCAGAATATAGTTTAGGAAATGAAAATATATATATATATGTAGCCACATAAAAATTTTTAAACTCTTCAATTTAATAACAATATATTAATGAAATTAATTAATTTTTATAATGATAAAAAGAATCTGAGTTATCAAATGAATATGGGTTATATTCCTATCAAGGATTATTTAATTATCACTTTAAGAAAATTTTTTGTGTGCAACACATTATTTTTATTTAATTCATGAAAAATATTGCATTAATTATACTTTTATTTATGTATATCACTTTAACTAGGGCCTACTTCGTATTTTAATTATGTTTATTGATTTTAAAAAATTCATTGTGTATAAATAATAATTTTTACTAAATATAAAAATAAAAAGTAAAAATCATATATTTAATTATAAATAAATAATTGGTTTATAAATAATAATACCATATATATAT
>JBBYHO010000018.1:3879570-3896879 GCA_038382025.1 Adansonia gregorii
AGATATTCTCAAGTAGTAGTGGACTTTGAACATGCTTTAAAAGTTTTATATTACCAACTCATTTATTAGTTGCTTTACTTGGAATGTTCTTACTTCTCAGCTATGTTGCTCCGACCCTTCATTTTTCTTGACATATTTATGTCCGAATTTTATCTGGACATGGGTATAGGAATATGATCCTCCAAAGACTCTCCAAATATGGAAATATCGAAAAAAAATGGAATATACTCATGTCGGACACATACTTGTGTTTAACCCTGAGATCTCAGTACAATCATCTTTCTGAAATGATGCTTTACTCCCTGTTTTGCAGAAACTGCTGCGAGCTGCTGGGTTATTTGGTGGAGCAATTCTACTGATGCGCAATTATGGTGAACTTATGGCCATATAAGAGGAATTAGGATGGATTAAGAGCCTCTGAGTAATCTCATATTCTGTAACTGTGGTGGCACGCTGTTGTTTTCTCCACTACAACGGTTTTTGAAATGCTTGCATTCCTTACTTTTGTTAGTTTGTCAGTTTGTGTATGAAATTTAGGAAACCTACTTGACAAAAAGACAATCCCTGCTCTGATATACTCTGTTGATGATGATTTTCAAACAGTTATATTTCATATTAGCAGGCTAAATTATATGCCATCTAAATGTTTCGGAATTGAATGAAATTCACTCTTTTTCTGATGATTGCTGCTGCAATTGTTTTGCATGATTTGTTTTTTAGATCTCTGATGCATGTGTATACATGGCTGTTAAACTTCTCATGGAAGGTAGCTTCCCTAAGAAATGTCAGTCGGATGTTTTTCTAGATTTATGTTGTTTCGAGTCTTTATTTTTTTTTGAAGTATTCATGTCTAATCTATATTTGGACGTAGGTATGGAGATATGATATCTAAAGATCCTTTAAATACATAAAAATCTTGAAAAAAAAAAATAAACGTACGTTTTTCATTTTTTACATTCAGATTCAAATTCAAGTAGCATAGTTTTAAATCCAATAATCCAAGAATGTTGGTGGATAAAGCAGCTTCATCTATTTCAGCATTTGCTTAGGTTTATAAGTTCCTTATGTGGTATAAATCCAAGGCAGCTTATGTTTATGGACTTCGTATTGTGCTTTTTTCTGACCGCCAGGGACATACAAAGAGTACACATAAATATGATTTAAAAAAATAATTAAAAAATAATTTAATATAAAAAATAATATAGATATATAAATATTTTAAAATTTATATAATATAAATTATTAACGTATCAAAATTTATATAAATAAAAAATATTTTAAATATAATTATAATATAATATAATATATAAATAATATATATATATATATATATATATATATAAAAAAATAAGGGCTTTGACACATGATCCACCCATCTTCCGCCCACTTGGCGTGAAAACGTCTGAAGTGACTAAATGGGGTTGAGGCTGATCAAAGTCGACGTATATTTAAACATCAAATAAATAAAAATAAAATATATTAAAAAATATAGTAAAATTTCATTATTTAGGATTCTTAGCTTAATTTAATAAACACATTTTATTTTTTCAGTGAAAGTGTATAAAGCAAAAGTGATACTGAGAAAAAAAATTAAAAATTTAACTAAAGGAAAATTATTTAAAAATAAAAAATATTCTATTGATACATAAAAGATTTAAAAAATCAGATATTGGATCATTAGTCTAATATTTATTAAAATAATTTGAAAAATGTTTTTATTTTTTTCATAAGTATTCTTATTCAATTTACGATACGAGATTAATCACATTCGGAGTTTATGGCTATCTATTTTACAATTTGAGATTAATCATGTACATAGTTTATAATCGTCTATCCTAAAGATGTCCACGAAATCAAATCTTCAGTTCTTCCTTAGATACGAGCATCCCTTACCACTAATACTATATTCATTTACATATCAAATATATATTTTTATTGATTATTTACTATATTTATTATTTATTAATATTTAATTTAATTTTAACTAAACCGATTAATTCAATTTCAATCTATTAAAATTATAGCCGAAAATATTTGATTTGAATTTTTTTTCCCAATTTTTTTGAAACTTGCCTATTTATCACCAATCAAAAATAAACCAGAGACAACTTACATCTCATGACAACATTTCTTGGTCAACGGAATTTTTAAAAAGAAGTAGCCTACTCCTTCGTATCTCATATGGGTTTTGTATTTATAAGAATTGATTTTATAACTGATACGGGATTATACAGAGTGATTTTATAAATAATATATCATGGATTTATCGGTGCTGCACTGTTTTACTTAGCAGAAACGAATTGTGATGGAATGCATCTTGTTTGTCTCGATGAAATGGGCAAAATGGGTATTTTGATTTCGTATTTACAATGTTCAATATCTTATCGATTGCTTTTCTTGCATTAAGACTTTCATCTGGTAAGCCATCATCAAACTTTTAAGTTCTTATTTTATTTACTTGATTTATTAAATTTAATCTTATTATTAAAAATTATCTCTACATTTATTTCTTTTACATGAATTATCTATTTATATTTAAATTTAAAATTAAAAATATAGGGATTATCTTCACGTTAAATAAAATAAATATATTTTATATAATTCAATAGAAAATGTAGAATATATAGATTAAAAAGTTTTTTTTCTATAA
Organism: Adansonia gregorii; assembly: GCA_038382025.1. Classification (NCBI taxonomy): domain Eukaryota; kingdom Viridiplantae; phylum Streptophyta; class Magnoliopsida; order Malvales; family Malvaceae; genus Adansonia; species Adansonia gregorii. The sequence continues at coordinate 3,882,221 of JBBYHO010000018.1, forward strand.
TTCAATTGAATGGATTTTATTTGAGTATAATCCTATTCATGAGTGATTTCAAACATGTATTTACTCACCCAAAGTTATATATAACATAATAGTCTATAAGTTGACTGTGTAAATCTTGCTAATAAAGATGACATTTGAATAATCTACTTTTATTATGACATGTAAATTAAATAATAAATTATTTGTTATAAATAAATAATAACAAATTTTTTTCATAAAATTTATCTAAATAACAAATTATTTGTTATAAAATTTTGATTAGATTAGCAAACCAACCCTATTTAAAATTTTATTTTATTTAATTAATTTATAAAATTTAATCTTATCCCAAAATCGAAGATAAGATAAGGTATTTTTTTAAATAATGTAATTTAAATATTTTAAATTAAAAAAATAAATTAAATAACAAAAAAAATTACAAAAAAAAAAAAGACTATGAGTTTAAAAAAAAATTCCTCTCAATATATATTCAGTATATCACGGAGAGAAACAGTTAGGATTTTATTCATCTAACCTAACCTAGGGTGCATGTTGACCTTGTCAACCTTGCTAATAAAGATGACATATGGATAAATCTACTTTGGTAACATGTAAATTAAATAACAAATTATTTGTTATAAATAAATAATAACAAATTATTTGTTGTAAAATTTATTCAAATAATAAATTATGTTATTATAAAAATTTGATAAGATTAGCAAATCAACCGTATCAAAATTTTAAACTTTAAAATTATTTGTTATAAGATTTTTTGATAAGATTAGACGATCAATCCTGTTAAAATTTTGAACTTTAAAATTAAATAAATAAGATTTGATTTAAATCAAGTTATTAACCAATTTATCGGAATTTTATACTTTAAAATTTTATTTTATTTAACTAATTTATCAAATTTAATCTTATCATTTAAAATTAAAGATGATATAAGATATTTTTTAAATTACGAAATTTAAATATTTTAAATTAGAAAAATAGAATAAAAAAACTATAGAGATTTAGCCATGAGTTAGAAACAAAACAAAAAATTCCTTTCAACATGTATTGTCTAATAGATAAACAGTTATGATTTTATTTATCTAACATCCCCTAGTAAGTGTGTTGTATTATTGTATTTTAATTAAAATTTTTTACGTCATGTCTCGATATTCTTAAAAATTAAATAACATGTAATAATTTTATTCAATAAATTTTTTAATTTTTAAAACTTTTAATATTCAAAAAATTAAATTATCTAAATGTTTTAATATATTTATATATGATTTTATCATAATTTAAAGTAAATAAAAATATTTTAACTCATTCTTATTAAATATTTATTAAATTTAAATTTAAATATATAAATTTAAATAAATAATATTAATCGATGTATCATGCAAATAATAAATTAATTTTAATTAAACCGAGCATTTTAATTTTAATTTATTAAAATGATAATAAAAAATATTTGATTTAAATTTGTTTTTCCAATTTTTTGTGCTACTTACCCCTTTATCTACCAATCAAAGGGAAGCCGGTGGGTGAGCTTGTTTTAGTTTCCCAACGATGCCTGCCAACCTATTTATCCAAAATTATATGATTGGATTCGACGTAATCATATACACCTCCGTTGACAATGGGACCTTAAGGAAGAATTAAAAAGAAGTTTAGGAGGAATATTCTCAGAGATTCTCAGTAGATTCACGGCGTCTGATGTTATGGTGCAACATTATATAATGTACCCAGAAACACCTTTGCATCGTTGAAGGCTCTCAACTGGTAACCCATCATTTCAGGAAAAAAAAAGCTAGTACTATTACTACTTTTTTAACAAGGGATCTTTCTTTTAGAGAGGTGGATTGTTGGAGGGCAAAAGCAATGAATTTGACATGTAAGCTTTGAGTTTATCATTTTTCTTTTACTCTGTTGATTTGATCGTCTTTAACTTTTCTGGGTTGATGCTCTTTCTGGGTTTTTTTTTTCTTGATTGTAATTTCTGGGTTTTTGTGCTGCTTAGATTGTTTCTTTTTAGCCATTTTTTGATGATTTTTCCTGGGTTTTTTCAGTTCATTGTTTAATTCCCTCACAGATTAATTCTTAGCCTTTGCATTTATTCATTGCATGAAGAGCTTTTTTTTCAAGTTTTGCGTTGTATTTTTTTCCATTAAGAAACAGTTACTGGCGTTTGGGACATAATCTTGTTTCAGTAACTTTTTTTTGTTTTTGCGTTTTTCTTCTTCTTCATATATCATAAGTGGGAAATGATTTTTCCACAATTTTGTTTTATAGAAGATATGCGTAAGTGCATGAGATTATAGCATTTTGATGTAGTGCTATAACCTATTAATGTGCATAAATATGGTGAAAAACTTTTAAAAAATAATACTTTAAAGGTAAAATTCAATTTTATTGCTGAAAGACTTAAGATTGTAGATGGGTTAATATGTATAATGTATCGATGCCTACAATGTGCAGTCTACATCACTCAGAGTCGGGTGCGCATTTGACGCCGGTATGTTCAATTTTTTTTATTAAGATTTTCATGTTTTTGGAGGGTCTTAGGAGATTATATCCCCGTACCTATGTCTGGATATACATCGGACATAAATATTATTGGGTGTTCTTTCTTCTTATTCTACTGGTTTTACTGTAATGCTATTTGATAAAGCAAACCACTGCCCCAAATCCAGTTGTACTGATTAGCTGAATAGATAGTAATCGTCCACAGTTACCTTTGTATGATAGATTCAAAACTAGCTCTCATATTTTGCTTCTTTAGGTTATGGTACTCTTTCTCCCAGATCTAATGAATTATCGGCGACTTGCTCATGTTAAATCTTGGCTACTGCAACGTTCATGCTCGATGACCATTTTTATTTAGTTTTATTTCATTATCTTAAACTTCTTTTTTGAATCGTTAATTAATCTTATTTGAATATATTCCTTTCATATGTGTATAATTGTATTACTATTATATTAAGAATGGTATTTCCTTGACACACTGCAGGCTTTGTCCCTTTCTGGTTCGTGTTACTCATCGCAGGGTGTGCTGCAAGGCCTTTTTATCCACTTCCTAGTAAAATATCCAATGAAAATAGAGAGCCTATACAAACCTCACGTCCTTATAATATCGCGCATCGAGGTTCAAATGGAGAGATCCCCGAAGAAACTGCTGCTGCATACATGGTATGTTTGAGTACGCACATTCTGATATTCTGTATGCTTTCGCCTTTCTCTTTGTATATTTGACATGTAAATCATCGACATAGAGCTATGGAATGAATTATTTGTTACCAACTTGCTTAAATTGCGTAGTTCAATGGCTTGCACTAGTTGCTGAAGAAAATTTTCTTGGAGCATAAGGGAAATTTTAAAATTGTAAATGAAAACTGGGGATTTTCCTTAATTTATCTGGAGTGACAGTTTGAAAGTTTCTGTAGTTTGACCCTCATGTTAGCTTTTCTGTTTTCACCTTTACCCCTTCAAACATGAAAGTTTATCTGCTTAGATTCCATAATCACTTATATATACTGAAACATTTATCTCTTTTGCATCGCAAAATGATTTAAAATTGCCAATTTTATATGAACATTGAGTATATACTGCTTCTTGCAGAGAGCTATTGAAGAGGGTGCAGACTTCATAGAAACAGATATCCTATCATCTAAAGATGGTGTTCTTATATGTTTTCATGATGTCACCCTAGATGATACAACTGATGTCGCAAAGCACAAAGAGTTTGCGAATCGTAAAAGGACCTACGAGGTTCAAGGGGTTAACACCACAGGCTTTTTTACTGGTATGGAAGCGTACAACTTTTATTCCCTTTTTCCTCTTACGTTGATACTATAAAGGTGACAAATCCTGTTCATGGGCACCGTGGTTAGTCTGGCATCTTAAGTGCTCTGAAAACTTTGGATTTGTAATCTTTTATGTTTTAAATATGCTGAATCCTAGTAATCTTGCATCCCTCCTTGTAACTTCCGACTAGTATGCTTCTACATCAAGCATCTAGCTAAAAATAGCAAATTATTCTTCTTATATGCAGTTGACTTCACTATAAAAGAATTAAAGAAGTTGCGGGTGAAGCAGAGGTACTTTTTTCGGGATCAGCAGTATAACGGTTAGTTCCTCTTTGAATTTTATTTGTTCGGAGTTGTTTAAATTCCGTATTCTAATATATAAGAAGTTAGGGAACCATTTGCAATGCAATATGGAACCGGCTGACTGTTTTCTGCTCGCCAACTGTTTTTGCATGGCTTCATAATTTACACTAGTTTGAATCTCCGCACTTCATATCATCAAGTTATGTTTATTAAGAATTTTTCTGATTTCTTTGATCCACCTTGTCCATTTCCAACTTTATGGCACTTGAATTCTATTGTTATGAATGACAGCTACGAATTTTTCGAGGCTGATTTGATTGGTTGTTGTGTATTCCTCCAGGAAAGTTTCCCATTATTACTTTTGAGGAGTTCATTTCAATTGCACTGGATGCACCTAGAATTGTTGGAATCTATCCCGAGATTAAAAATCCAGTGCTCATCAACCAGCATGTAAGTACTTCTTTGAATGCATACCGAGAAGAATATGATTGCCCCATAATTCATTTCAAATGGAGTGGACTGCTTTTTTGTATTTTATCTTAAAAGTATCATATGTTTCACAAACCACTTCAAAGGATTCCTTTTCTTTTTTTGGTCCGACTGTCGAATTCTGAAGTTCGACAATAGGCCGCCATTAGAAAATTTCTTATGAACCACATAATCATGGAGGCCTAAACACTCTATCAGTACAAGCATAATGCTATGATGATTTTATATCTTCTTACACAATTAGCTATTGTACTCCCCTTGTTTGAACTTGTTCTGCGAATGGTAGACGAGGATAACTTGATTTCCAACAAATTTCTAACTATCCATTGCACCTTGAGCTTTTTTGGAACCTTCAACGTCTGAATGCTCTAGAAATACCTTCCCAACACCTGTTACAATCCTATAATACCTCTTACAAACCTCGGGCTATGGCAATAGCAATGTCAGTGAAAAAGCTAAGAACTTCTCCCCTCTGATTACAATGCTAATTCTGATTGCGAGGGCAGTGACTGGTAATATAGTTTGAACCGTCGGAAAAGGAAATTTACAATGAAACTTCAACTGTCACATTTGGTCCTCCGTGTTCTTCCATTTTCTGTTAGCAAACTGCGTGAAACTACTATGCAGATCTATGAAAAGAAAAATTCTACATTAATAGGTGGTTCATTTAAAATCCAATGAGTTGTGTCAATTGAATGATATTTCCTTCAAACTTTTGATTCCTATGATCTTGAAACAATGCCTTAAACAGGTAAAATGGCCCAATGGAAAGAGATTCGAGGACAAGTTTGTGGAGACACTTAAGAAGTATGGATATAGAGGTTCATACTTGTCAAAAGATTGGTTGGAAAAACCTTTATTTATACAGTCCTTTGCCCCGACTTCTCTTGTGTACATATCAAATCTAACAGACTCACCGAAGATCTTCTTGATTGATGATGTTATGATTCCGACTCAGGACACTAATCAGGTTCGTGCACCATATATGTCAAAACCTTTAGTTTTTAGATCGTATCATTTGCACGATATATTACAGATTTGGTGAATTTTGTGTAAAGATGAAGACATGAATCATGGCCTTATAGGTTAAAACTATTTTGCTCTAATGCTTTATTTCTTCCTGAAGTATCCGTATCCAACTCATATCTGGACATGAATATAAGGATATGATCTTCCAATGACCCTCTAAATATATGGAAATTTTGGAAAAAATTAAACATACCCATATTTGACACTCACACCCGAGTCTGAGTAACATAGGATCAAAACATAAACTAAATGCAGTACTGCCTCAGTCTATTATTTCTTTATGCAACTCACTTTCTCAATTTAAACTCTTTTGAATTCTGATGGAAGAAAATGCAATTTGACATTTACAGTCATATTGGGAAATTACATCAGATGCTTATCTTGACTTCATTAAGGACTATGTTGTCGGCATTGGACCTTGGAAAGATACTGTGGTTCCGGTAAAAGACAATTACTTGCTACCACCAACAGATCTCGTTGCCAAAGCACATGCCCGCAATCTACAGGTACTCCCTAGCTAAAAGCTTTCTATTTAAAGCTTTCAGTTGATGCCAATGGCGATGATAGTCTATAATATGGCGTTGATGTTCAATATTGGTTTTTGATTACAGGTACATCCATACACTTATCGCGACGAAAGCATGTTCTTGCACTTCAACTTCCATCAAGATCCGTACCAGGAATATGATTATTGGTTAAACAAGATCGGAGTTGATGGTCTTTTTACAGATTTCACGGGGAGCCTTCATAATTTTCAGGAGTGGACATCGCCTCTCTCGCGAAACGATAACAGCCAGGATAAGGGTAATGCATCTAAATTATTGGATAAAATTGCCTTGTTGATCTCTTCATATAAAAATGGATGAGACGATAGATTGTATCATATTCGTGTCATCCTTAAGACAAAATTCCTATGGAAAGATTATACTGAAATTTTATTCAATGAAGATAAATTTGGTGATTCTGGTTACTGTTGAGAATAGTAAGCATCTAAAATTCAGGTCATGGTCTTTTTGGCCAAATTCCTGTTTTATGCATTTGTTGGGCAATCTTTCACCCAAGTTGTGCTGTTTTTAGCATTTTTGCTGATTATGTGAGATTTCAGGAAAAGAAAAATCTAAATTTCAGATGTACCCAAAGCTAAGTTACTTAGACTTAGGTGCGAGTGTCGGATATGTATATTCATTTTTTTTAAGTTTTTTTTTATATATTTGAAGGATCTTAAGAAGAGTACTCATATTCGGATATGAGTGTTGAATACGAGTATTTAAAAAATGAAGACTCGGAGCAAAAAAGGCTCAAAAGGCTCAAAATGCTTGGAGGATTGACAAGACTAAAAAGTGGAAACGTCCCATCTTCTACGTCTTGAATGTAGATAAACAGGTTGTTTACTTGTGAAATTTGAAATAAAATTAGTTGAAATTAATCAAGAAAGCTAATCCCTAAATTGAAACCCTTACTTTACAGCTAGAAAGGCCTATGTAAATTTACAGTGCTGCAAAATGCCATCCATGGGTCAGAATGAAAGTGACAATCTTAAACTATTTTATAAGCTACAACTCCCTCAATTCGTCATTTACAAACAAAAACTAAAGCCCTAATCCTAGAGCTGAATAAGTTACTGAGATTTCTCATCTTCTTGATGTCTTCCAGCGAAAGTATGGATTCCTTAACCAAGTCAATTGGAGCAACATCCCTGACTCTCATCTATACTTTGGTGCTTTTTCACTATTCGTTCAATATAGTTTTAGATATGAGCATGGGATGTAATTTTTTAAACATATAAAAAAAATTTCGAAAACTTTAAATGAACTTGTTTGTTGAACATATATCTATATCTGTTACATTTACACTCAAATCCGAGTAAAACATAAGTTATACTCATTATGAGTAACGGTGATTCGAAAAAGAGAGGAACTGAAGTAGCTTCCATAAACTTTTGTTAGCATGCATTCATTTCTTCTCAAAGTATCACGAGCGGCACGGGACAATATTAGGTTGGAAGCAGATCGACTTCCATGTATATATACCCAAATTTTATTTTAAATTCAATTTTGCTTAAAAGTTAACTCCCGATTTCTACGACTAAACCAAATACATGTGATAAAATTTTGTAACAATTAAAAAAACCTTAACTAAAATATCTAAAAAATGTTATAAAATTAAGAGAGGAGTATTTTAATAAATATCCCATATTTGAGAACCAAATTTTTAATAAAAAAATTGACTCACCCACCTCCAAACACGATTCAAAAAAGGGTCAGGTCGGATTGCAACATGATGAGTGTAAATTATTTTACCAATCGAGACCATACTTTACCTCTGATTTCAATCCTTTAAGATTTTAAAATTTATACTTAAAGATAAAAATTTTAAACACCTCAAATACGATTTAAAAAAAAAAATAATCATCAAATTTATGAATGAACATTGCTTTTGAATATCGGCCAGTATATAAAATACTAATTTTCATTAAATAAAAAAAGTAAAAACTACATATTTAATTATAAATTAATAATTGGTTCAATAATCAATATAATACTTTCATGTTATAAACATTAGTAGCATAAAAAGTAGTAGTAATGTATTTTGTTATTGTAAGTCAAGTTTTTAATTCTTTATTAGTAGCATTTAATTTATTTATTTTTAAACTGAAATCTTTAGGTTTTATTTCAGCAAATAAAAAAAAATAAAATCATAGTAACTTATATTTATTTTACTCTTAACGTTTTTCAAAATTATTATTATTATTATTATTAGGGAAATTACATTGAAAAAAGAACTATTTACTTTTGGAGAATTTATCGATTGGTATACTAATAAGAATTATATTGACTCTCGAATAAAATGCTCAATATATTTGTCAAAATTTAAATTTAATAATTTAATAATTTATATTTTATAATCGTATTTTTAATTATTTTTTATTATCATATTCTATTCAAAATTATCTTATATATGAAAAAGTATATTTAACAGTTAAGTATATACTTAAAATGTTATTTTATATTAATATTTATATTTTTTTCATTAAATTTAAATAAAAATATATTTTATTATGAAATAATAATTTAAATCGGATCAAACTATATATATTTATGAGCTGGATTGGGTTTGGACTAAGCGTAAGTACAATATTAACATCATTTAGATTTGCCCAAGCTTGGCTAGACTCAAAATATAAGCTTTAAATTTTTTTTAAGCTTGCCTATATTTGTAAATAAGTAGTCTAAGCACGTTTAGACCCTTATATTATTTTTAATTTATTTTTTAAAAATATATTTTTTAAAATTCAATCTTTAGTAATCTAATCTTTTTATTAAGTTTTAAAATTTATATAACTTAACATATTTTTTAATGTTTATACTATAATATTACTCTTTATATGATAAAATTATGTAATATATAAAAATATAAAATTAATATATATATATAATTGTAAAATAGATTAGGTTTGGGTCTTGAAAGTGATAGCAGCCTATTTTTAAACAACTCTTATTTTTTTATTTAAATTTATTTTTTAAATATAATATTTTTATTTAAATTTTTTTAAATATTAAATAAATCTGTAAATATTTATGAATAACTCGACTCATGAAAATTTTTAAATTAAATTAATTAAAATTTTTAAAAATTTTATTTAAAATTTAATTCGTATAAATCAGACAGATAAACCTGCCATGGACGGATCTATGCAAGATCAGCCTTTATCAATTTACCAAATAAATTGGGTAATTTTTACTATATAATAAAAAAAGAAAAAACACAGGCCAATAAAAACCTCACACGTGTACAAAAGTTTCAGCCAAAATATCTGGAATCTGAACGCCGCACCGTCTACATAAACCTCAACCCCAAGGGTTTTACTCTGAGAAAGAAAGCTGAAAAGAGAGTAAACGATTCCGGGTCTCGCAGTCCCATAAGCAAAAGGTTAGACTTCAAAAAAAGCCCTAAACTTTATTTTCGCTCTCTATCGTTTCCGTATTTTCATTTTGATCTGCTTGTTTGGCTGTTGCTTTGTTTTCTTTGAAAGGATTTCTCTTGGTTACTGTGTCGTTAATGGGTCTTTTGTCTAATTTTCTTATAGCATCAGATTTCTGGTCCAATGTTTCATCGTAATATGTAATGATCTACTTGGGTTGTTTTTGTTTGCTTGCTTTAAGATCAACAGGATATTGGTTTTCGAGAATGATTGAACATGGATATTTAACTGTTGTTTCGTCTTTCTTTGTTTGCTGTTGTGGCATTTGAGCTTGAAAAAACAAAAAGAAAGAGCTGCTTTTTAGAAACCAAAATTTTGCGTTTTCTGGTTTCGGGTTTTAAGAGTTATAAAGACAGAAATCAACTAAAAAAAATTAGTTCAACTTTGCAAAATGGGTTCCTCTGTTAGCATGTTTTGAGATCTGACTCTATAAGACTGTTCCTAGTTGAAATTATGTTACATAGACTCGGTTGAGTATCGGATACGGGTATGTGTTCAATACTAGTATTCTCATTTTTTATAAGTTTTTTCATATACATGGAGGATCATGCTTTCATACTCATGTTTGGGACACAATAGTAAAGCACAAGGTACTTTACGCAAAATGAAGAGGACATATAAATAGCATATAGGTTTTGATTGCTTTTGTCTTATATGCTTGCAATCTTAAAATTAGTTGATGGCTCTTCCTTTTACATTTGTTTAGAAGTAATATTGATAAAAGCTGCAGAGTTGTTTTCCTCTGGTTTGTTGTTAAATCCATTGTTGTACCAAAATTTTAATTATTTTAAAAGGTACTCTCTTTTTGTCATTTTACTTTATCAAATCCGTTTGCTGAAAGTGAAGTTTAATTTTTTTTTCTTCTCTTAGGTTGTAACAATGGCTTTCTTAAGTAAAATTGGGAATATACTAAGGCAGACCTCAGCTACACAGATCAATGCTCGGTTGTCTGCATCAAGACCAGGCCTCTTTCAAGTGTTTAGATGCATGTCAACCTCGCCAAGCTCGAAACTTTTTGTTGGAGGTGCACATCCGACTTTCCTTTCGTGTGTAGAAGCAAGCCATTTTCCCATTTCATGTGTTTTCTTAGGGCTTCTTGTAACTTTCTCTACTTGCAGGTATTTCATACCAAACAGATGACCAAGGTCTGAAAGAAGCTTTTAGCAAATATGGTGAAGTTATTGAAGGTATGTTACAATGAACTTATTCTGAAATTCAATTTTCAATCTCATGATAAAGGGGATTGAAAAGTCCTGAGACACTTAAATGTCATTCTCTACATCTCGGGTGAAGTATCATGCTGGTTTATATTTTTGATTATAAAGACATGTAATTGGAACATTTAGATGTCATCCGTGAACTACTTTGGAAACAAATGATTGTTTTTTGCGTTGAGTTTGTGTCTTTCTCGTTGCTTGTGCTGATGGTCTGCTAACAGATTCACATCCTCTTGGTTTTTTTTTAGTTATTCAATGTAAATATTGCAGTTGAGTTTGTTTGCCTTCGCTGTAAAATCTCTAATTAATCTGATATTTACTGTAGCAAGAATAATTGTGGATCGAGAAACAGGCCGGTCTAGAGGATTTGGGTTTGTCACTTACACTAGTACCGAGGATGCTTCCAGTGCGCTACAGGCCTTGGATGGACAGGTAATATAAGTCATCTAAGTATTTGGATTTTTTAGGAATACAGGTTGCTACTGTTTCACTAAACCTTATAGTATCCTCATGTATTCTACCTATGTTACTTGAATTCAGGTGTGAGCATCAAATACGAGTGTATGTGTGACATGGGTGTATTCAATTTTTTTTCTTTGTATGCATGGAGGATCCTTGGAGGGTCATGTTCCCATACTCATGTCTGAATATGTGTCTTACATGAGGATTGTACATATGTGCTTTGAGAAAACTGAGGAGTTTGAGCAACATAGTATTTTACAATGAGCAAGTGACCTTTATCCTTAAAAAGATTGGTAAAAGCTGATTGTATCAAAGTTCCATTCAATGGCTATGAAATTGGCATTAGAGTGCATTATTTCGTTACCTAACAATGTGCGGGAACCGGGGGGGGGGCGGTTGAGGGGAACGTAACATTATCATAGATGCATAAAACCTTGTACAAGAGATCAAAATTAGAATATGTGCATTCTGCATTTGGTAAGCCTCTGGGGTCTTTTGTTCTTTTCATGTTGTTGTAAACTATGTTGAAAGCTTTTGCATTGTGCTGTGAAATTGCATCTATCTAGGTCCCATCCAGAAAATTTAAAGCAGAAATATAAGACTCAGTCTAGCATCTTCTTGTGCAGACCGGCAGATTTGAGATTATTGCATCTCAAATTTAATTATATGTTGATGTGTACTTTGTCGAATTCTATGTTATTTGGACTAAGTAAGGATATATTTCTGGCATGTTCAATTTTTTGAAGTCCTTCCATGTGTGTAAAAGATCTTTGGAGAGTCATGTCCCTGTGCTCATTTTTAGACGTGTGGGACATGAGTACTAAAAAAAATAAAAATAAAGCGTGGTAGAAACATAGGTCAAATTCACTATCATTATCTCAAAACATAGTCTTCTCTGTCTTGGCCTCAGTGTTCATGATACAACTAGCGTTCCCTTGCTATCTTATTGGGTTCACTTTCATATCTGCAAGTAACTGGAGAACTCTTAATCTTTTCAGTGAGTTTGTGTTCCATTTATTTGCTTTTTCCATATTTTCAAGTTCCTCACTAAGCTTGCTTAATGGACTCCACTTATGAATAATTTTCTTATGCCATTGAGGCCCCAATTTGCACATGTATGTTCAAATAGTAGATTCGTCAGATGTAGTTTTATCATCTTTTTTCGGTTATTCTGTCTGGTTAAATGAGAACGCATGAAAAGAGTAGTTTTACTGTCATCTACCCTGTTAGATTTTGCCTAGGCTTAATGATTTGTTGGGAATTTTTGGTTGATTGGTGTATTTCTGAACTCTTGTCGCAGGTTCTCTATGGCCGTCAAGTAAGAGTAAACTATGCAGCTGAGAGACCTCCTCGCAACTTTGGAGGTGGTGGCTATGGTGGTGGTGGTTATGGCAGCGGTGGCTATGGTGGTGGTAATTATGGAGGCGGTCCCCCTTCTGGAAATTATGGAGGTAATGTTGGGTATGGTAACGCTGGTGGCAGTGGTACCTATGAAGGCCAAGGAAGTTATGGTGGTGGTAATTATGGAGGGGGTCCCCCTTCTGGAAATTATGGAGGTAATGTTGGATATGGTAACAGTGGTGGCAGTGGTACCTATGGAGGCCAAGGAAGTGATGGTGGTGATAACTATGGCACCGGTAGCGGTGTTGGCTACGGAAGTAACTTTGGTCAATCTGGTGCAAACAATTATGGTGCCGGGAGTTTCAACGTCGCTGGTGGTGGTGGTGGTGGTGGCAGCGATGGATTCGGAGGTGAAAGCACGGGATTCAATGGTGGTGATCAATTCGGTAGCCCCGAAGATAGCCACAATGAGGAAGCAAGAGGAGGTTTTGACCAAAATGAGCCACTAAATGAGAACTTCCGGGATGATGAGGATGATAACGGTGGTGATTTCGCCAGAAGGGCATGAAAAGTTAAGTGATTTACATTTGTTTTAGGGACCAGCATGTTTCAACCCTGCTTTACTGGTGGGTTGTTTTGGTTTTAGTTCTTCTATCACTTTCTTTGAAACTATTTTTTTTTTTAATCATTTTATGGGAAGACTTCTGGTCGCTGTAAACCTTTATGTACGTTTTTGGAGTGTCTCTCATGGAAAACTGAAAATTCCTTAATAAAAATAATTTATGTTTCATAAAGCTCAATGTTGGTTTGAGATATAAAAAGGTGAATTACTCGAGTTTGTTTGATTAGGTTAATTTATTTGGTGCTCGAATTCAAATTTAATTATTTATTCTTGAATTTGGGTTTCAATTTAGATTTTGGTCAATAAGAGTTAAAGAGGACGAATTCATTTACGCTTGTTTAATTTGATTGTTATATTTCATCGTTTATTTACGTAGATCATACACGATGAGTTTTGAGTAAATAAAAAATATATTTATTTCACGTAAAAAAATTTTAATCGTTAAATATATATTAAAAATATTAATATTTTTGATCGATATAAAAAGGATGTTTGATCAATTTGAAACTTTACAAGTGTTATTATATTGCTCAATAGTTTGTCAATATATTAAACGTATATAAAGTTACGGAAGTGAATAAAATTAATTTTGTTTTACATAAGTATGAGGATCCCTCTTTTATATTAAACAAAGCTTTATTAGGTGTGGAAGCTATTTTGGTTAAATATTAAAATATTTGAATTTGATTTGTTTGATAACTCGAGCTATTTGAATTTGATTTGATTAAATCGAGTTAAAATTTATTTTAATAACCGACTCATTGTTTGTAAAATTTTTTGAAAAATTTTTATTTGTGAAAATGTGTCATTTTTGTGGAAGCTTTACCTTTCAAGAGATCGAAATGAACCATTTGAATTAAGTAAAAATAATAATAATAATAAATTTGAGAAATTTTATTTAGAACAATTTTATTATTTAGCGCAATGAAAATCTTAATAAAAAATATTTTCCGCAAAGAAAATAAGCCCTTTTGCATTAGGTATTCTTTCTTTTTTTAAAAGAAAAATAATTAAAATCTTTGTACGAAGATAATATTAGTTAAAATTAAAATTAATATCCTTTTATTCAATTTTCTCTCTTTTTTATTTATTTTTTTACATTTGCTTTTGGAAGAATTTATTTTTTATCCAAATTTATCCAGCTGAATCTTAAAATATTTTCTATTGTTATAATTCTATTATTAAATAAATAATAGTTCAAGATGGATTGAATAATTTAGATGATAAAATTTTTTGTCCAAACATGCATAATTTAAATTGAATAAATAATTCAATTTATGAATAAATTTAATATAAAAATTAGAAATTTCTCCCATTTTCATCTACAAAAACTCAATTTTATAAAAATTATTTTAAAAATAAAATTTTAAATGCATATTAAAAAATAATTAAAAATCAAATAAAAATACTACTCCTATAATAATAATAATAATAA
>JBBYHO010000018.1:3911129-3923560 GCA_038382025.1 Adansonia gregorii
ATATATGAACTATCGAATCTCTTAAAAAAAAATCTCTTTCATACAAGACTCACAAAGATTTGCCCTTTGATATGATGCACCCTTGACAAGGAGGAGAAGACAATGGTGGTGTAGTTTTAACAGATCTAACTTCCCACCAACCAATTCTTCGTCCAATTCTACCTTCACACTTGGGTAGTTTTAAATTTTCTCTAATTTGGAAAATAAATACAATAATCATAGAAATTAAAATACATCTATATATATGTACACTATTTAAATGTATTTTCACTAATTTTTACATGCAAAATTTTCATTGAATTTGCATGTGAGATTTAGTATTTAAACTTAAATACAAAAGTTGGCATTTTCTTATTATTTTAATTATTATTATTATTATTATTATTTTTGAGATTTGATTATTCAATATATCTAATTCAATGGGTATTCAATCATAATTTACATGTCCATTTTCTTGTTCTATATAATGGTTTTTATTTAAATTGTATTAGGTTTTATCATGGTCTCCTTCGAATAAAAAGCTAGGTGCTTTGTTTTTTCCCTTCTAGTTTATCTCATTTGATTTAAGTACATGGGCCAATGCATGTCCTTTAGCAATTGCATGAAATAATAGAAGAATCCCAATGACAAATGATATGGGTAGACCTTGCTTTACCAACTAAGCCAACATTTTTTTTTTTCACAAAGAAATTGACCCATTGAGGCACCGGCCATTGAGCAATTCAAATCAGTGAACCGGCAGTGGGTGCCCTCTGGCCTGATATGAGTCATTCAAGCAATGTTGATACATATCCAGAGATTGATGCAAGAATATGCATGCCTAACAGTAAGACCCCGCAACTTTACAGACTCTACAGCTGAAAAATAATTAAAACTCGACACGAAAAAATAATACAAATATGATATAATTACATTAATGTGTCATAATTTATATAACATAAATTATTAATGTATCAAAATTTATATAAATATTTAACACTTTGAACACGATAATGACATGTGAAAAATATGAACATAAATGTACGGATTACCTAGGAATAAGCATGTGACAGACAAAAAAAGGCATAGAAACCAGAAAGGAAGCTAGTTCAAGGCATCTATAAGATCCGTGAAGCTAAAGACCAGCCAATTAGCTTTTGCTGCAACAGCCTCCCGAAGTTGAACACCGGCATAGCAAATAAACAAGTCAGCACCTCCTGGTTTACGGGCCTGTGTTTGAGACGAAAATCAAAATAAAATGTGAAAAATCCCATTGGATAAGCAAAACGATCTCAGATACAATGAAGGGATTAGTCTAAAACCCAGAATGGCCCTTATCCATCGGACAACCCTATAGCATATAGGTGTTCAACATTATTACTCAATGAATAGAAAATGAACTAAACAGAACCCCCCCCCCAACATGGAGTGTCCTCAAATGGTCGTAGCCATATTGAGCTACTTCACTCTGGTTTAGCAAGTCAAATGTGCGAAGTTCTTGGTACCTTTTACTATCAGCCTGTGGGGTAATCTGTGATTTTATTGTGTGTGGGCTGTTTCAATACGATTTCTACGATACTGGTATCACCCCGCCCTCCTTAAAAGAAAAAAAAAAACACTTATGATCCTACACCCTCCGAGAAGGACAAAGACATGTTTGACAAAATTCACAAAGCTGTTTAACTTTAAAGCATGTTGAAACATGAATTTGATTTTCCTCTTGAACATATTGCAATGTCATGCAGTGAAAAGGTCATTGCGGAGAAAAAAAAAAAAAAACTATGAATTGTCCCAACTCTTAAATAAAGATGGATCCTGCTAAAAAGTACGCTTAAGGCACTCTTTAAAGTTAGTTAACGTTCTATTTATAGCAATATTCTTTTATTAAATGTGATGGTTGAAAGTTAATATGTTAATTCCAATACATCGAAGGAAGAATTACTTTATATGGTAACCTTAAAGATTAAGTATATATAGCCGATGAATTTACTAACCTCAAGATCAGTAGCACCATCACCGATCATGACTAATGCCTTGTATCCCTTAACCTGAAAATTTTCTTTGGTCAGACTCGGAAATCTAATTTTTAGTCAGACAATACAAAAAACAGCCACAAGACTCACCTTTCTTATTTGTTGAACAGCAGTTGCTTTTCCTCCACTCCTTGAAGTAGGCTCATTAGCATCAAATCCCAGAAACTGCCCAGAACTTCCAAAGAGCAGCTGATTGGCAAAAATGTTTTCTTGTGGGATTCCAAGGATTGATGCAACAGGCTACAAAAAGGTTTCTCAATTAACTATCTTCCGGCAGGAGTAGTCCACTAAACCGTTGTGAAGATTATATTAATATCCAATAATATGGCTCTTTCGATAGTAAGGAACCTACATGCTGTATAATGACTTTAAACTGAAAAAGCAGAAAAATCAGATCCTTTACCCCATTGTTTGGTTCTAAAACAACATTAGCCATCTAAGCATTAGAAATGCAGATACTTAAATATTTGGGCTGACGATTTTCTTTTAATCACTGATTTAATTCAGCTTCAACTCATTTAAATAATTAAGAACAGGAAATCATAAAGCTCTTTCCGGAGATAGTATCATACTAAAATAGTATTTAATCTAATTGGTTTTTCAAAGCCATCATCTGCTGTATGTGTATCGGACCTAATTTCACGTAAGGATTGCTACTTTGCTTTTAATTGTTAGGCAAGAGCCTCAAGTTTCTAATTTCTTAAGTTCAAGTTTCCTTTTTCAACGCCATCAATATATTGGAAGTGATTTCAGATCTACATTCATCAAACATTAATTGGATAATGAAACCACATGAACGTCCTTAACAGAAAGAAGTAAAACATAGACAGTGTATCCAGCATTTAGAAGCATAGTTGCATACATTGATCATTTGGCGGAAGCCCCCAGAAATAAGATAAATATTGGTATTCCTAGCCTTCAGCTTCTTGACTAATCCTTCTATGCCGGGAGAAATCCTACAGATCAGTAAGAAGAATAGAACATGGCTGATTTTCAGAATGGCTCATGATCTATTTTGCAATCATCAGGTTGAAGAAAAGACAAAAAAAAAAGGAAAAAAAAAAGGGCCAACAGAAAAGGATATTGTAACCAAAAAAATAACAATTCAGAAATGGTAAATTCATCACGGAGTTGATATCTTCCATAATTATTTTTATGTACCAATTTTCTTAGGAAACATCATAGTGCATTACCAAATGAAGATATACCAACATTTAGAAAACCCTAATCCAAGGGGCAACTGTAAAGTTTTATAAAATTTAAATTACATACTACTATTATACAAGCTAATATGACATTTTGGTGAATAATAACTGTCATGTGACAAGCAATATTCAAATCAGAAACAGAGGTTGCAATTCATGATTGTGTATTAATTAAACTTATCTTTTATTCCAAATAATCAACTATCTCAGCGATAAATAAATAAAACAATAACACAAAACAGAGGAAAAAGACCAGAACTTAACTTCACAACCTTGGTTAGGCAGTTGGCTAAAAACATTGGTTTAAGGTTCTGAAATATGGAAGATATTGGTTAAAGCCTTAAGGTTTAAGATGGATGTTTTAGAGAAAAGGGTCTTCGACAAAATACGAGCTGCAGAACTTAGCTTGTTATATGATGTAGCAACATCAAAATAATGGAGCTAAAATGAAACTTATTTTGCTTGCATCAAGTAACCGGGCAAGCACTAGAATTAAAACATAATATAACACGATGTCATGATATTTAAAGCAAGTATCGAACACATTGCAACATGAACATTGTAAGTTTCAATCAAATCATGGCTTCTTAGCACAATTCACTAATCCAACTCTACAAACTATCCACAATTCGGAAGCATCCTGGTCATAAGAAGAACATATCAAGGTATAAACAAGAGTTCAAGACAGTGAAGTATAAGCCTCATACCTTGAAGGCCTTTTGTCAAGAAAATCCTGGACTTGAGCTAGGGAAGGTTTGAATAAAGACAATCTGGCAGCCAAGGCCTCCTCAAAAGGAACGGAACCACACATTGCTCTATCAACCAAAACCAGAATCAACTATCTACTGAAGGAATTGAAGCACTTAAAATGAAAATGTGGGCAACCAACCTAGCAGTCCATTCAGCAACAGCCTTTCCAGCCCCACAAAATTCTGCAAGTTCATCAATGCCCTCATCTATGCATACTGTGCTATCCACATCGAAGCACACTGCATCAGCACCTCTCCACAGCTCAAGAGCCTCTGAAATGTAATAAAGATGACTATCAGTATGGGAAATCACAATTAATCATTACATACAAGACATCGAAAAATTAATTACAAGCCAAGCAAACTAAATCCCAAACCAGGTTCAGGCATTCATCATTCACGCCCATAAAATTCAAAAACCATTTCAACTTTAAAATTAAAACCATTTCTTGCTTTCAATCCAAAACTGCGGGAACTCGACTAAAGCAATATATGATCACTTGAAATATAAATAAACAAAAACCTTCGGAAGGCTGCTTATTATCAAGGTGGCCCGTAGTTGAGGCTTCTAATGGCTGAACTGAAGCAACAATTGAATCCGTCGACCTAGGACGTTTCATTATCCAAACTCGACCCTTATTCAAACTTTTCCGTAACTGCAAGGAAAATGCAGGGGGAAAAGCAGAGTAATGCCGTCTACAAGAAGCTTGAATCGGGATAATTCGTGAACTCGCCACCAATCCTTCCATCAAAATTATCTGTTTCCAGAAATCCAAATCAGTAATCCAAAATCTTCCAATACCATCAAAAATCAAAATTTGATCAGGTAAGACGCCAAACTAGTAGATGCAGAAGAAACAAAACAACCCATTTCAAAATATATATATATATATATATAATACAAAAAGAAAAAATCATTTGAGGAAATATGAAATGATTTTTATTACATAAAAAACAACCCAGATTGAAAGGACGTCCAAATAAAACATTAACAAAGCAAAATTCTCGCATTTTCTCATAAACCAAATCATCGAAAACACAGAAGAGAAAGAAAGAATGAGAAAAAAAAAGGAGAAGAAAACATAAAAACATGCAGAAAGCAACAAATGAAGAGATAAAATGAGGCAAAAACGAAGCTTACCGTAGAGATGTAGAAGGATTTTCTAGCTTTTTGTTTGGAAGGGAGTAGGTTACGGCTTTTCTCTTTGGTTCTCGGCTTTCGGATCTCTGCTTTGCGTGTTAGAATATATGTCCCTTCAAGTTGTTGGAGATTCTTTTATTTATTTTTTCAATGGGCCCAAAATTACCTAAATGCATCCCCCTATAGGGTAATTTTACTCATCCGAACACTTTGGTAGGTAAACGGTGAAGAAAACCGATCCTAGCATTGGGTTTAGGATTCGGGTTGACCCGACACCTTTCTATGTTTTCTTTTTCCTCTTTTTCCTTTTCTAAATGCTAGAAATAGATAAATTTTAACTCAATTTTCTTAAAATATATATATATATATATATATTCCAACTGATTTGTCTTTGTCAATAAATAATTACCTCCGCATCAAAGAATATCTGCTGTTTAAAATTACTATTTTTTCTTTTAAAATATTTTATATTTCTTTTTGTATTTTTAATACATATTAAATATATATATATACTAAAATCATATAAAAAGATATTAACATTTTTTATGAAATAATTATAATATTTTTTTAATATTATATTAAAGATAATTAATTAAACATGAAATAATGCTGGTAGAGCCAATTAATATGAGTGTAACCGACATTTATGGAAGCCAAAGTTCTTAACATTCAATCAAAGAATAGAACGAAAATGAATAAAAGCAATTCTCATCCAACTCTTATTCCATAGGCTCTAGGAGATATATTCTTTAAGTTAGGCTGACATCGATCAACGATAAAAGAATCAAATTTACATTTGGCATGAAAAGGCCTACAGAAGCCATAGTTAAAAAGTAATTTTGATACCCAGAAATCAAGTGAGGTTCTAACACCGGGGAGGGTGGGGGGGGGGGTGATTATTGCGGTAGCTCAACAAAACATTCACAAAGTAGCACCACGAGGCATAGTCCAAAGAAATATGCCCATTGAGATTTTATTTCATCACCACCGGAATAAATCTAGCACTAAATATTTTTAAAATTAACCCTCCAGTGCCGATGCTCCAGATATAATCTCGATCAACCCGGTGGTGAGCGATGCTTGACGGGTTCTGTAACACGAATATGACAAAGTATCAATATCAGTTATGAAAAGGGATAAAAGGTAAAAAGCAACTAAATGAGGCTGAACTCATTAAACAATATAGAAACTGATTCACATGGAAGCATGTCGAAAGAGGGTGCAAAGGACACCTGTTATATGTAAGAGTTAGGCGATCAAGCATGTCACCAGCATTCCTGCTCGAACTATCCATGGCAGACATCCTAGCTCCTTGCTCGCTACAAGCATTCTCCAGCACTGCATTGAACATGACCTACGAGAAAACGTGAGAATCCTTTGATGGTAAATTGCAGATACTATAGCACATAGCAGCCGATAGAAAAAAGGCAAAAATAAAGAAAATCTTTAGTTATTTTTTTGTGGATTTTTTACTGGTAAGAAGATGGTGTGACTTATCCATTCTCAAGATTACAGGCACACAAGTGATCAAATTCTCTTACAACCGTTTGTACTTGGTCATCCAAATAGGTTAGACAAAGAGATATTAACGTTACAGTAGGTTCACTAAAATAAAATAGAGCTATAATAAAATAACTATTTTGTGAGAATGGAATAGAGCATAAATGGAATGAAATAACTATATGCACTAGTTTAAGTCAATGAAATAGAACAGTATGAGATTTGAATCCCCTACAAAAGAGATTCGAATCCCCTAAAGTAATTTCTTATTCTGCCCGAGGTCGGAATAGCTATTCAGTGGGGGCTCAGAACAGCTATTTAATGATGTCTCGGAATAAGACCATAATAGCCTATTCTGCAAAATAGCCATTCCAATGAACCAAAAAGCCGCATTACTGTGGAACGCTAAAATATGGCTGTAATAGCATTCCTATTACGGTAAACCAAACACAATGTAAAGGGGTGCGCTGGCAACGCTGGTTAGCAGGATTTGCAATAACAGTGGTTAACAAGGAGCCTTAGATCTCTATCACAACCATTGGAATGTAGCCAATTAAGTGTTTACTTTATCTTTGAAATCATAGGAATCATTTCCATTAACGAGCAGTAAACAGAAGAGGTTCTTCTCATCGTAATACAACAGTCTAAGACTGAAGGCGTCAAGGCGTCAAGTAAAATCCACAAATTTGAAAGATGGGTTTTTGTTCATTAAATGTTTATATTCAGTTATTCATAGTTATGCCTGACGGTATAACTATCATGCAGAATGAAAGGAAATAAGGATATTTGTTTCAAAAAACAACACTTACACAAGAGAACTGGAACTCAGCCAGATTTTGAAGTATTTCGCCCTTTGTCTCACCACCCTCAACTTCGTAGGAGTCAAGATCACCAAGCTTTCCCCCAGATTCAGCTTCCCTTTCAACAATCTATATGAACAAATCACCAGAGTGAACCAGAGAATTAAACAGAGCTACATTTAAACAGGAAAAAAAAAAAAAAAAACTATCAAGCTCAAAGATTCTAGCAACACTTAACTTCAGGTGATAATATAGTTGACACTGTTGGCACAAATGAAACTACTGACTGAAACTTGTTGAAGACAATCCTTAAAGCATCATACTCTACATTCTTTAAGATATCGTCAGCAAGAACAGAGACCTGAAGGTGTAAATATTTGTAAGTACGGAGAAAAGAAGTAAAAAAAATGCCCATAAAAAAGAGATTCCTCTATGCTAGAAAATTCCAGTTTATCCAACAAGATTGATGGTTAATACAGTCAACTGCAATCCACAACATTGAGCAGAAGACAAAAATTTATAATAGATAAGGTGATTCAGCAAAGAAAGTGGATTACGGAAAGTTGAGATTAAACCCCAAGAAAATTTGGAATTGCAGTCTATGTTAGACAATTGGGGTATTACTGATACTAATAAGTGTTAATGTTATGTACCTAGATCAACAGTTGCAATTTAAAAAAAAAAAAAGAAACTCTGTTCTCCTGGATTTATGAATCTACCAAGTGAAAAAGTAGGATACTAAAAGACTATACATGTAACCATTGGCTCATTAATAGGGAACAATTATATGAGAATTTACACCTGAAGCTCTCTAGTCTTGTGTGAAGAAATTCTTAACCCTATATGTGAAGCCTTTAAGGTATTTGATGGAAGACTGAGAAGATCTAGGCGTGAAACCCAGATATTATCCTCTTCTTGTTTTTATTTTCCAACACCCTGACAGAAAATAACCAACCTTAAAGCATTCCCATTCAACCCTAGAATCACCATCTATCAAACAATAAAACCAGATCCACTCCAAAACAAACTCCAATTTTCAACCCTACCTCAAATTACTGTTATGGCTACTATTCACTTCCCAGGCCAGTAGGTAGGTTGAATTGTTATTTGTGTTCTCGCCCTCAAAATGGAGTCTTTCCTTCCTAAACCAATCAACAAAATTGTCTTCTATTATTAAATTAAGCCCTATAATTACAGGTTCTTGCCCATTTTCAACTTGGACAAAAGGGTTCTTTTATTTCATTAGACAATCGCAGATAAAAGCGCTATGACAGACCTGAGTATGGTTCAAAGGATTCTTCTGCAGCTCAGTTATGATCAACTCAATGTCCTTCTTAGAGTCACGAACCAATTGAGCCTTTGCCTTCTCTCCCAAATAACATATTTTGTTTCTTTTTCGGGACCTTTGGCAATAAAGATATTTAATTCATAAGAAGCATCCGATTTGGATACCAACTAAGGGAAAACAAACAAGCAGTTACTTGAGAGATATACCAGAGTTCAACTTGTGGATCCCCTTGCTTATCTTGACTGATGTAGAGTTAATTCCACCACAGAGACCTTTGTCTGAAGAGATGGTCACAAAAACGTTCTTCTTGACAGCAACAGCTAGCATTGTGACAAGACATTAATAAAATAAGGCTGACGAGAAAATATACATTTGATATAAGTAAAAGATAATCAAACAAAATAATGCATTGTAGAAGGATTAAACAAGAGAGTGAATAGGCAAAGACCCTATAACCTTAACTAAGCAAGTTTCATTCACCACTCTATTTTAACCTGAGTTAAGTAATATTAGTTATTAGTATTATCGATACAGAACCAGTTCCATAAGTAACCATAGCCACTGTAACGCTTATATTTATTCAAAGGCACACACACAACACCATAGGGCATGATTTTATGGGAAATCACAATCATGATTACTCCCCCAATAAACAAAATCAATGAGCAAAATCCATCTTCTACAAATTATCTACCTATATTAACCTAAGACATATAAGGATATACTCACTCAACTGTCAAACAAATAACACTAAGAAGCATTTACAGAAGTGAAGCTAATTTGCTCAAGTTGTTATGTCATCAACCAAATATCAAAGTTACATTTGCGTAAACCTTTTGGATAGAGAGACTAGGATGAAAACTAAGCCACAGGCCCATATGATTCACAACAAAAACACCAATTCAACATAGTGAAAAGAAAACACAAGTTAACAACTTGAGACAACAAATGTAATGTTAAGTGTGAACACAGAGGAATTCAACTGAGTTTGTTCAGTAAAGGGATACATATCAAAAGCTTGTTAGTGTACATACTGGGTAGATCGCCAAGAAGTGCAGTAAATGGCTGCCAGAGGCCACGAGAATTCTCAGCTTTAGTTTGAACTGCTCTCAACTTTGAGGCTGCAACCATCTTCATTGCCTTTGTGATTTTCTGAATATTCTTGACGCTCTTCATCCGGTTTCTAACTGCACAAGTAATTGACCATTACCCAAGTTATAACCTTCACCAAGAACCCCAGCTCTAGAAGAAAACACGACAAGAATATACGTGTAACATCATACTAAAAAGAAACAAAAGGAAACTGGAAACATTCTTACCGACTTGAGTCGAAATATAACGAACTCCAAGAGGACCCTCATCCCTGCCATCCAAGTTAATTCATTTAGTACTTCAAAATGCATCAAAGAAAATTGTGAAAATATAAATTTCATTATAAATCTTATAAGGTTCAATCAAATATCTATAATTTTATCTTTTCCCTTCTTTTGAAAATTTAAATCATTGAGTCACACACTCACACCACTACCAACCATTTAGCTCAAATCTATATATTATTTAATAACATAGGGAAAAAATCATTAAAAGAATTAATGCATTATTTTCCATTAGCAGAGAAATGAATTAGACTTATTTTAAAAGTGTTCATTTTATAAGCAAATTAAGGAAAAATATACACAAAATTAGACAAAAGAAATAAAAAACTAAAGTATATTATACAAACTTAATTTCCTCAGCAACAGTAGAAAATATAATCACTCCAAATGAAATGATCTTCCGTTGGGTTACCGAGAAAGCAAGAACAAATTTATCATTTGGGCCTAAAAAAAATAAGAGAAATGGAAAAAAATCAAAGATTATTTTTTTCCCAAGTTGTTAATCGTCGAAGTGGAAATCAGAGTAAATAAGAAGAAATGCAATGACAATATATGTATATATAGAGAGAAAGAGAGACAAAAGAGATGAGAAGGTGAGAGATCGAGAAAATAAGATCCATACCCGTGAGCGGGAGCGAGAGGAGAGGATCGGACGGCGGTAATTGGGCGGGGAGAGATCAGAGGGGCGAGACGCCTCCCTTCGCGTCTGAGAACAGCCATCGCCATCGCTGACCGATACAGAGAAACCCTAGAAATCCTTGCTGTATATCAAAGACGAAGTTCTGTGTTTGTTTGGGCGTTTTCACGGAATCACCAATACCACTTAGCTCTCTCACAGGTCAGTAAAGAGAACATGGGACGGGAGAACCCCGTTCCGCTAAGGAACAATTTGATCATGCAAAGGAACCAAGGAAAGCCTAGCGACGGTGTCGTTTCCTCGTGGACAAATTCTGCAGCCAATCTTTGTATCTCTACTATAATTTCTATTAAAAATTTTAATTTAATTCATATTCGTATTATTTTTTATCCGTTAAAATATTAATATAGACATTGATTTGGTAAGGTGATAATTAATTTTACTGATATAGCGAACTTAGTTGGCCAAACTTTTCAGGCAAATACTGTTATTAATTTTTGAATTTATACAAAAATATGGATTTAACCCTTTAAATGATTTTGAAAATTTTTATTTTTGTAATTTTTAAGATTTCAAAATTTAATTTAATCTTTAAAATATTAAAAATTATATTTATATTAATATTTAAAATAATAGTATTAATACAATGTTTTTTATATTAATAAAAGAATAATACTTATTAGAAAAATATTAAAAATATTTTTAGACGAGATAAATAGAAAAAACCAAACCCAAGGTACTGAAAAATATACCTCTCTGGGTTGTCAATGATAACTTGAGAAACAGAACCAGTGCACCACCCATCAAGGTGAAATGCGTCCCCAACATCATTTACTTCAAAACACTGATCAACAGGGAATTTGGGTCGTGCGGGCAAAGGCCTCATGAAAGGAAGTTTGACATGTTCAGTCAATGGCGTTTGATTATCATCTTCGACTAAGTTCTTGTACTGAACCATGGCCTTCTCTTCAGCTCTGTTCTTTGGGTATTTGAGAATGGTAACCGTAAATCATGCTCCTTTAAATCCTTCTTCATCAGAAGTTACTTCAACATCTTTGCCATGACTGAAAATTATCCCACCATCAACGTCTCCCTCCATTGGTGTGTTGCTTTAGGGTTTGAAAGAAAGGTTTTTTGAGGTTTAGAAAAAATGTAGAGCAGAAACAAAATGAAAGCGCTGAAGGAAGTAACGTTAGCTTGAAGGCCAAGGCATTTCTTTGGGACATGCGACTCCAAAAAACTTTTTCTTTTCTCTGAAAAAAATCCTTTTACTTAAATTATTTGAACTCAGTTTGATTAAGTTTGGTTATTTGTGTTTGAGTTCAAATTTAAATTTAAACATTTTAATACTAAATAAAAATAGATGCATTAGCTACCTGAATTTAGCAATAAAATACTCAAAATTTGTTTGACTGATAGCTCAATAATTATCAAATCAAATGAAATTCTTGTAAGCCAAACTCGAATAATTTGTTTTGTTCGTGATTTATACTAAGACTGTAATCGAGCTCAGTCAAGTTTAAATAGTAAAGAACTCAAGCTGGATTCAAAATTTGTTGCTTGAAACTCTGCTGGAGCTCGATCGAATCCTATTTTTTAAGCTCGAATTCAACTCAAAATAAAAATTGAACTATTTCAACTTAACTTATTGAGTTCATTTACTTCAATTACCTACTTGGTTCGAGCTTATTTCATATGCAAAATTTTTATATTTAACTAATAA
>JBBYHO010000018.1:3959005-3971661 GCA_038382025.1 Adansonia gregorii
AAAAGTCGCTTTTTCCCAATCCCCCTTAAGCTTTGGTCTCCTTTGTATCGAAAAATCACCTGTAAACATTGATATATATATATATATATATATATATATATAAGGCAACCAAACTTTTTGAATACTATCCAACAAGCCTAAACTCTAAACTTTAAACCCCAAGTTTTATACTTTGTTCTTGCATACATCTATCTGATGTCCCAAACGAAGACATGAATGTGGGAAAAGAAATGCAAATTAAAGCCAGTTTTTTGGTAACATACAGTATATAGATTAATAGCAAAACAAAATAGAAAGGAAATTGTGATAGACTTCTTGGGATTTGATCTTCTGACTGTTTTCATCCCCTCCCCCCCCCCCCCCCCGAAAAAACAGAAATTACAGGTAAAATTGTCACAAGAGACAACACCAAGCCCGTCAATCTAGCATGCCTGTAACAGAAATTTTTGTACCTAGGCATAAGGTATCACTTAGCAGCTGATTTCGCATTGTCAGTCATGCAAAGTTCCAACTTCGAATTACCATTTACAGAAAGAAAAAAGTACATGTTGTTCCAGTCCATATAACAGAAACAGATGATGTTATCATATTAGACAAATCCTCAGTTTTGATTATGTTACAGGAAAGTAGAAGAAAGAAATAAATCATAGCATCCCAACTCAGTACCCCAAAGCAAATTCGGGAAAAAGAAACGAGGTTTTAACAAATAATTACCGAGTTATCTATAAAAGTTTTTCACATTGATATAGCTAATGGTTGGTTTATTCATGGCAATTGCTGTTAGATGCAATCTTCCGTAAATGAAAAATTTATGCTGAAAGATAACTGAAGCCGTAAATTTGAGGAGTAAGAAATGTATAATGAATAATGCAACCGAATAATGAAATGTGAAATTTGTTAGGAATATTAAAGTGCAATGTCACTAAAGATTTATCATCGAAATCCATCTTAATGTTCGCAACAAGGGTCAACAGAATCACACATATATGGAAGCGACAGTTGCTGCAAGCTTCTAAATTCCATAGAAAATATATCGAAAAGTAAAAATAAACTCTTTCCAAACATGACCGACCAACCATTATTGCCAAGGATATTCTCCTTATTGCCAGAAATTCATACATTTGCAGGAAGTTCATGAAAAGGTGTCCCGTGCTTTGGTGGTCCAATATAAAAGAGATAAACCAAGACATTGAACCTCATTGGAAAATGACAGTCTCACAAATCGACAGCAGAGATTGAAGCCTAATGAAAAATTTCTTCGAGCTCTGGTACTGGAAAAGCCGATTGAATTATTACATGCAAGAAAGCATGATGTCAAAAGTTGCATGATGCACACAGAAATAAAATACATTAGAAAATATGAGAATAAATTCTAAGAATTGACCTAAAATTTTCATTAAGTTATTTTTCCTCCCTAATGTCTTTTGAGCTTAAAGAAAGTTATGACAGGTTGCTTGACATTAAACAATATTGAGAGGCCGGCTTAAGTTGACAAAATTCATAGGTAATATTCCAACAAGGTTATCCTTCTCCGATTAACCAAATATTCATCCCCGGTTTTTGAAGTCACCAACCCGATGTATCTATGATCTTAGAAATACATTTCTTCTTTCTGGATTTTTATTAATACACAAATATCTTCCTTACTAAATCATGATTACTCTATTTTGGTTTATGAAAATTTCAAATTACTTGATTGATATCGAAAATTAACAATCTTTTGTTCTTTTATATTTCAAATTTTGTTCTTACAAGCTCTTAAAAGTGACCAAAAGATATTTGCATACTATGTGAATCAAAGTATAGAACAAATCATGAAGCTATCCTACGAAGAATTTTTAATATTCCTACTAAGGAGTCTTGTACACTATACCGTAAGAGGGAGTTACTTGAATGCCCATGGCTTACAACATATCATGAATGATAAAGCTACCTAAAACATAATCTGCAGTACATTGTCATTGATGCAATACTACAATGAGTTTAAAATTGACTAATCTCACAAGATGTTCGTAACTGAAATACGTATATGTATGTACTGCATAAAAAAAGAATAATAATGAAAAAGCAGCAGTAGGCAGTTGCAAACCAAGAGGCTAAGGTTTTTTAGCTTTTATTACCTTTTCTCCTCACTTTTTTGGGGGAAGGTGACAGAAGGCCGTTATTTATATCTTTCAACATGTGATCTAAGTAATTGATCAACATCAAAGAATCAACATTTGGTGAAAGAAACTTAGTGAATATTGAAAACAAACTAACATATACTGGGACTTGAAATTATTGAACTGTGCATGTTCTACAGAACACCAACCCTTGACAAACCCTGATGGTAACCAAATAAAAGAACAACTCTATGACCCAACAAAAGGAAAAAAACAGAAAAGGTAAGTAACAAAAAGATCGAAAGCAATGAAACATGATAAAACCTATAAAGGCCGAGAAATCTCCAGACCTCCCCCTATAACTGTATCTATGGATCTAAATTAAAACAGGAAATTTCCCTAAAGGAAGGCAGAGATTACCCACTCCCCAGAATCCTCTCTCCTTGAAGGCCATAGCTGTAAGTTCCAATAGAGAAAGGACTTCTACTGCACACGATGCCACCAAAATTGGATGCACATTTCAGCATCCCATCACGGCACAGTTATACACAAAACTGCCAGAGGGCTTTCTCGCAAGCAAGTTCCATTGTGGTGGGCCCTCATTTGGAACCCAAGAGTTTAGCTCGATCATCCCTTCACCCAAAGCCCTAGGTCCACCAATAACAATTAGCTGATCCCCACAGGCCCTAAATGCTAAACCCCAGCCATTCATGGAGACTGCTCGCTCGGGCAATCCCCCTAGAGTGACCCACAAATTCTTCTCTTTGTCGTATTTCCTAACTTCTTTTTGAGCATAATCAGCTGCATACAGTTCATTATTTACAACTGCCACCAGTGGAGGTGCCTCAGCTGCAGCGGGTGCTTCAGTTGCTCCAGCCCCCGCATTTCGTGCAGGGAACATGTTAGGTATCTCACGCCACATCTTCGTCTTCAAATCATACACCTCCCCACATGTCAGAGTTTTTGCGTTCCCAGCCCCAATTCCACCAATAACATAAAACTTCCTATCCATAAATACAGCAGAACACATTTTTCTTGCTTTATTCATACTTGGAATGGTCACCCACTTGCCAGTTTCTGAATTATAAAGCTCTGCTGAGCTCAAAATATTTCCACGTGGATCACAACCACCGGCTAGAATTGCAATTTCACCCAGACTGGCGGATCCAAACAAACACCTGGGTGTATTCATCTTCATCCCAGATGACCATTTGTTCGTCAAAATGCTATATCTATAAATAACATGAGACGTTATTTCCTTTCCAAAAACAAGAAGTTCGGTCCCAACAGCCAAAGACTCCTTATCTGAACACATGAAACATTCGTTGGAGGTCATTCTAGGCAAATGCATCCATCGGTGACGAATTGGATCAAAAGCCTCCCACTCCAGAAGGTTGCAAGAGAAGTAAATCCAGTGTTCAACAATCCCAATTTCCCGCCTCAACCTGTACAGCTCACCACTC
Source organism: Adansonia gregorii (assembly GCA_038382025.1). Taxonomy (NCBI): domain Eukaryota; kingdom Viridiplantae; phylum Streptophyta; class Magnoliopsida; order Malvales; family Malvaceae; genus Adansonia; species Adansonia gregorii. The sequence goes on from JBBYHO010000018.1 coordinate 3,962,571, forward strand.
CGTATAACAGAGCGGAAACCCTTATTCAAAGACGCAATGGCACCATAATCAGACCTCGAGCAGCGGAGGAGACAGTTAATTGAGATGTCTTGCCCAAGCTGGTGGATCAGTAAACTTGATTCTGAATGATCACCAGCATGACGGTGGTTATCCGGTTGGTGAATTTGGACAAGGGACATATCCTCCTTTTTTCCCTCGTTCTCATTACCTTCGAGTGGCTTGAGTACTTTCCTCATCATCTGATCTTCTCCATCTTCCATCCGGCGCTTGTTTCTTGAGAGCTCGAATACACAAAAAGTATTATAAACCCACTTGCTCTCTTGTTTGCAGGAGCTTGGCAAATCCCTCGAAACAAGATATGACGGGGCCTCCAACATGATCTTGGGATTATCTAATCCACGCACTAGGAACGTTTCCTTCCTTCTTCATTACAACGATATGCAAAACTGATCAGTCAATAAGGAAAACGACAACCCTCAATTACTGCATGAACAAAGATATACTTATTTAGCTATTACATTCAATTTTTTTTGAAGAATGATAATATCACCAATTCACATATCATAAATTTCCATAAAATCCAACAAAGAAATGAATGCTTAGTCCCTGTAGAAAGTAATGGCTATAGAGCTAATAACACCTATTCTTATGTAGCACACGGAATTCCAAAAAGAACTCGATTTAAAAGACAAAGCATAGGACACTTCTATCAACCGAAAACTAAGCAGGATCAAAACTAACAAAAGACATAAGACAGAACAATTCAACCATTTTCCATAATGACAGATCACAAGCCTTGTTCATCATCAGAAACAACTTGAATAACAAAAACAATGTTGTAATCAAAACCGAGAATCGAAAACAAAAAAATAAATAAATAAATAAAAACTTTCGAATTCATAATCTGCAAAGCTAAATAGGTATAGAACTCCACCACATTGATGAGCAATGATAATAATCCAAAAAATCAGATCTTTTAAATTCATAACTATGGAAACATATAAAGATAAAAAAGTAGGGGAGAAAAAAAGAAGGAATTCATCAAGAGTCAATCACATGCCACACTTTTTAGCAAATCAACAGTGAAAACCAAATCTAAATTTGGCTCCAAAAAAGCCAAAGGAAAGATCTACCCTTCACTGAAATCAATACCATTTCACATTTAAAAAGAAAAATTCGCCTTTATTTTAAAGAAAAATGAGAACTAACCTGAAAAGGAAATCCAAAAGAAAAAAGGGGTGGGGGGAAAAACGTAAGCTTTAACAATGGAAATAAGAAAGTTAAAAAGAACCCAGAAACCATCATAAAAGAGAATGAAAAAAAAATGGCTTACGAATTGGATAAGAAAGGCTGGAGCTTTTAGCTATCTTGCCCTTCAATTCTCTCTGTGAATCAAATTAATCAAAAAAAAAAAGATCAAATTGCTGCAGATTCTCTCTCTCAGGGGATAGTTTAGCTTTATATTCGCTTCGAGAGAGAAAGAGAGCTGAATAAAAAAATGGGTTACGAGAAGTGGATTTATACAAGTAAAATGGGAAAAAAAAGGATTAAAATTTTAATAATGATATTTTCTCTTAACAGAAAGGGGAAGGAAAGATGGGGTCTACAACGGGTAGGGGGAGAGAGGGGGGGAAGTCGACGTTTAGGAATTGCGGCCCCAAGGCAAGGAAGCGAAACCGCTAACGGCCGTTTCTGCACGTGTTTCAACTCCAACCCACGCTTTGGACAAGTACTCTCCCTGCGTGCGTGGCTTCCTTTGTTCCTTTCTTCTTTCTCGCAATCTCCCTTTTTTTTTTTCCCTTTAAAATCATAATTTAAACTTAAGTCAAAAATTAAAAATATTTGAAATTTAAATTTTAGTGGCTATTTATTATATATATGAATATATAAATTAATTAAGTCTTGAATTTTTTTAATTTTTTATAAAAATGATTATAATTTATAAATAAAAAAATTACATATATTAAAATTTAAATTTAAACATATTAGATATCACTCGTCATGGATAAATGCATGAATCATTTAGTCAAACTCCGAATTCTTGTCTCACTTTGTTTTTTTGAATATAGAGATGTAGTTTAAGAATTAGAGAACTGTTACATAATTTGGATTCAAACCTAAATTTATTAAATATTACTTATTAAGAATGAATGTATAAACTAATTAAATTAAAATCCGAATTCTTTTAATTTTTTTTAAAAAAATTATAATGTAAAAATAAGAACAAAATTATTGATATTAAAACTTAAACCTAGACTTACTAGATCTTACCTAAAAAAATAAATGCATGATTGCAAGATACAATCGAGATCAGTTGCTCACTTTTTTTCTCTTCAATTTTCTTTTTCCTTTTTTAATTTTTGTTTTAAATGTGGTTTTGACAGAGTTAAATGGTTTAAGACTTTTTTAAAAAAATTAATTTACCCATAATTAATATCAATGAAAGGGAATAAAATATGCATTTATAAATATTAAATTTGATAATTAATAAGTTTTATTATATTTTGTTTAAATATATCCTCTAATATATTTATTTTATTATTTTTATATTCATAAAATATATCATATTTAAATTATAATTTTATATTTTATTTAAAATTATCAAATTCAAATAATATATTTACATTATACAGATACGTACATGATCATCCATCATCGTGTCATCTTAAAGTTCATAATAACCCACTCGTACCGATGCTTAAAATGAAATTTCAAATCGATCAACATACTCTTCAATGTCTACTGAAAATAAGCCAAATAAATAAATAAATTTGTGTACTTAGAAAAAAAAACCGTCATTCAATGTGATGGGATGAATCTGATTGAGCTTCAAATTGAAATTTAAGTTTAATTGAGTTGACTTGAGTAAAAAAACTTTGTCAAAACAAGTACGTGCAATCAGTTTTTTTCCTTTTTTTTAGTACATCAATATTATATTTTTTTAATTAATTTTATGTGGATGAATAAAATTAAAATGTAATTCCATGCGGTGGGTGTTATATCATTTGAGCGATCGATCAGATCGTCTAACTTTTAACATTTGAGCGCATAAAATGATTGTCAGTCAACTTTTAATATTTGGGTGCCTAAAATGATTACCAATCAACTTTTAGCATTTGGACAATCAAAATGGCTACCAATCAACTGGCGATTGCCAAAATAGCATTTGCACGATCTAGTGACCGCCAAAACAACTGGCGATAACAATATGACCTCTCGAAGCAATATGACTTCAGGACTTACACCTCTCGAATAGCAGCAGACTGACAGAGCCGACCTTAAGGCACCATAACTTGAAAAATAACTCGATGCTAGTCACATCACCATCAAATCACCTGATACTTTGTCTCTAGACAACACCTATAAAAGGGTAAGCAAATCCAAAGATAATGGACTCTCTCCCATGTTTGAATCTCCATTGCTATATCTCCAAACACCCGCATACTAACTTAACCATCAGAGAAGGCCCACAGAGTACCAACTCCAACACCCTTCTGACCTTCTTTGTGTTGCAAGACCGTACTCAACCTCAACAATTAGCGCCGTCTATGGGAAAAGAGTAAAAACCATGGCTATCCAACATGTTGACGCTATTCCACAAAACCTCTCAACGTCACCGGAAGTAACAAACACCCTTCACATACCCTTGGATGCCCCAACGCCCCCAATTACTCATCTCAACACACCTATACCACCACAAATCCATGCGATGACGTCACTAACCTTATTGTCGCCACCAGGTCAACTTGACTATCATGCCCATTACCAAGCCATCGCCAGTTAGCTGGCCGCCATCCAGCAATCACAGCTTTAACTAGTATAACTTTTCAATTCTCAAACTAACCGCCAAAACTCACAACCTACTAATCGCCAGATAAAACACGCTGAAAACATCCTACACCCAAGACAACAAGATCGGCCCATTGCACCAGACCATACAATTCGCCTAATGGTAGAGGAAAGTTCTATGCCAGCTCGACGACACATGCCACCAGGGACCTCCTGCCACATTGGCGACCATCGACCACCATCCCCACCTTTAGACCTTGTTCAATAGATAACTGCCCTCAAACAAGAAATCAAAGAACTCCGAGCACACTAGAAGACCAATTAGGAATGGCTCGCTGATGAGCACAATCCCCTGTCACCCACCATCCGCCAAGTAGTTGTCCCTTGGAAAGTTAAGCTTTCCCACGACACATATGATGGTAAGACTGACCCAGCCGACCACTTAAATCATTTTCATACTTTTTACAGCCTGCACGATATCCCAGATGCCATACAGTGTTGCATCTTTCCAACAACACTCCGAGGCTTGGCACGCACATGGTGGTATTCTTTGAGCCCAAGTTCCATCACCAACTTTGACCAATTGGGCAGGCACTTCCTTGCTAATTTCAGCAACTGCAAGACGACCATCAGAACCTGCGTTAGCTTAATAGTGATTAAACAAAATCCTGAAAAAATCATTCGATACTTTGTCAAGCGCTTTAACGCTGCCACTTTGGAAGCATAAGACCTCAATGATAAATGGGCTATCCAAGCCTTTATGACAGGCGTCCACCACAAATACTTGAAATATGCCCTAACCGATGCACAGCCCATAAAACTATACCAATTTTATGAAAAGGCACATAAATATGCTGATGCTGAGGCAATCAAAATCGCAAATCGATAAACCAAGAAATGGGACAGAAAGCGAAAGAGCAACCAAGGATCATGGACTAACATGAGGCTTCATTGCCTTGGTCCTCGGCACTCCGAAGACACCCAAACAGGATAACCACACACCATTTTGCCACCAGATCCATGCCAAACGACCCCCACGTCGCTCATAAAATCTCAGCATGTGATGCCTAGTCACATTTCTGGCCACAATGACTTGACAATATGAGTCCTAGTCACAGCTCGCCACCAAGGCAACGCCAAGTGACCTACTGTCACTCATAAAATTTTAGTACGCGATGCCTAGTCGCCCAACTAGCCACCATGGCTCGACAACGTGACTCCAAGTCACACAAACTCGCCACCAAGGCAATGCCAAGTGACCCACTTTCGCTTATAAAATCTCAGTATGCGATGCTTAATCGTCAAACTGCCACCACGGCCCAACAACATGACCCCGAGTCACAAAGTTCGCCACCAAGGTGAAACTAAATGACCCTGTGTCACTTATAAAATTTCAAGCATGCAATGCCTAGTCGCGCTTCTGGCTACAAACACCTGACAACGTAACTCCAAGTTGCACAAATCACCACCAAAGACTCAATTGCACAAGGAACGCTTAAAAGACATTAATCATATTTGATACAGTGTGCCATTTTAGTGATCAACTAAAATACTTCATCGTACCACAAACTAAAAAGATCGTCAAAACATGAAAGGATAGTAATGTGATCATTTATCAATCAGTAAATTTACACTAAAAAATAAATAGAAAATAATAAAGTCGTCTAAAAATGCACCGCCTACAATCATTTCTTACCATTAGCCATCCATGCTGCATAATAGATTATCGACCCGCCTCTTTTTGCTTTAACAAATCTGATCGCCAAGCATCATTCCCTTCACCACCCATGCATGGGCTGATAAAACAACTAGCATTTTCCTTTCTCAAAAAAAAAAAAAAGAGGGGCTGACCACCCAATACCGTAAACATCAATATTTACCAAAAGCCTCAAAACAACAGTCACTTTATAGCTGTCTTTTGGGACATGAAGGGGTACAATTGTTATACTATTTGGTCGATCACCCAAAATAACTACCAATCAACTTTTAACATTTGGGCGCTTAAAATGACTACCAATTAACTTTTAGCATTTGAGCGACTAAAATGGCTACCAATCAACTGGCAACCACCAAAATAGCATTTGCGTGATCTGGCGATGCCAAAAAAACTGGCGATCAGGTTGGGCGATCAGAATGGCTACTAGTCAGCTTTCACCATTTGGGCGATCGTGCAACTAGGCAATCTCCAAAACAACATCAGACAACAATGTGATCTCTCGAAGCAGTATGACTTCAGGACTGACACCTCTCGAATAGCCGTAGACTGACAAAGCCGATTCCAAGGAACCATAGCCTGACAACTAGCTCGATGCTAGTCACATCACCATCAAATCACCTGACACTATGTCTCTAGACAACACCTATAAAAAGGTAAGCAGATCCAAAGGTAAGGAACTCTCTCCCATATTTGAATCTCCATTACTATATCTCCAAACACTCGCATACTAACTTAACCATCGGAGAGGGCCCTCGGAGTATCAACTCCGGCACCCTTCTAACCTTCTTTATGTTGCAGGACCACACTTGACCTCAATAGTGGGTAAGTTCAATTGAACTGACTTGATAAATTTGGTCAATACAAGCACATGCCTTGACTTTTAAAATATTTAAAATAAATATAACGTAAAATATAATTAAAATATAATATGATATAAAAATAATATAAATATATTAAGGATAATTATTTGATATATAAATGGTAAAATTTTTTGAACCTCATAAGTAGAGTCAAAAGATCGTTTCATATTTCATTTATTTATTTTTTATTTTTTTAAATATATAATAAAAATACATAATAATTTTTTAACTATACTTGTACAGTTAAAAAACTCTATTGTTGATATGCCTGATAATTCATATATTAATATATTAAATTTATATTTTATAAATTATTAATATATAAAAATATAAATTAATTTGAAAAAGACTATGATACTCTAAACTATGCAAAAACACTAATATAAAAATCGCCAGATTTATTGTTAATCATTGCTTTACAGACAATAATCCATCCATACTCTTAATTTTTCCTGACATAGTACCATATACCATACCATGGTTAAATTAAACCAATAAAATTAACATTTACAAATCACTTGACTTGATAATACATCAAGGGGCATAGTCTTTCTTTCTTTCTTTCTTATTAATCGTGTAAATGTGTGTAATATAAATTATTAAATGTATTAAAAATTAAAATTAAAATATTATATTATTAAATTTATTTAATTAATCGTATTTAAATATATTATATTATGATTATTAAATTTATTATATTTTTGTATTATTTTAAAACTTATCCAAATTTGGTTTTTATCTAAGATAGAAGCTTCACGGTTTTTTTTTTTTTTTTGGTTCTCCAATTTATTTAAAGATTTTGCTACGGGCTTTTTTTTAAGATTATTATATACAATAACAGATAAAATTAATATATGTAAAATTATGATTAAAATTATCAATTAACGCATTGAGTACCATAAAATGATATATTGATTAATTTTAAAGAGGATTTAGAGACACTTGTCAATAAAACTCATTTATTTAATATTTAAATTTAGTATTTTTTTTTTAAGTTTAAAAAAGTAAAATGAAATAAATAATTTTTTATAAAATATATTATGTTGTTGCAAAATATTTTTTAAAAAAATTATTAATTTCGTAACAATAAATGATTTTATTATTAGTTTAGAAAAAGAGAGAATCTAAGATAAGCAAAAGTAACCGTCGATAGTTGTCCTTAATCTTTAAATGCCATTGGGAGTGCATGCGCAAGATAGGATAGGAGTGTTGTAATTGGATTTTCTGCACCGCTGGTTTTGTCTCTTTGTGTTTAAGGAAGTTCAAAACAAAATAAAAAAAAAATCATTATAATAATAATATTATAATATTAAATTTATTTTTTATATTTTTAATCAATCTATAATCTCTAATCTCTATTGAATTAATTTACTGAAAAGAAAATTATATGTAAACCTTTTATAGATCAATAACATTGTAACGACTAAATTAATACTCAATCGATAAATATAATTTTTTTAATAATAATTAATTAATCTTTAATTGATATTTATAAACACATATTAATTGGATAAAAATTCAAATACTCTATTCTTGGGGTCATTATATTAAATTCTTTTTCATTTATGTGAGATTCCCCAGCACTTTGATTGCCTTGATTATCCCAAAAAGCATCAAATTTTGCCAATGAATATCTCTTAAACCTCTCCAATTATGACTCTACCCAATGCCCAAAAACGTGACCCACATGTGAATGTGAAACTGCTACCTTCCTTTTTCTTTTAATCTTTTTTTTTTACTCTATATTTGATTTTCATCTTTACAAAGAAGGTAAATGATTTTTTTTATTCCCTAATCAAACCAAATTAACAAATTTGGTTTTTATCAATGAGCTCCAATAAAAGGGTCTTAAGGTTTTTAGATATCGTGTTTAAGTTATATCACGTATGAATTTGATTTAATTTTATATTATATTTGTTTTGTATGTTGATTTGTCGGTTAATTTTTTTGTTTGATTGTATTTTAATCGATTTTTTATTAGAAAATGTAATAGTTGATTATAATTGTAATATATATATATGTAATGGCAAAAAACTTGCAAAATTTTTAAAGGGATTTAAGTCTCGCATTATATAGTCTAAGTTTAAATATAATTTAAAAAAAAGTATATAGTTGAAGAAAATGAGAGTATGATATATTTAATAAACATAAATATAATGTAATAAACATAATGTAACACGTTTAAAAATGATTAATGTTAGCTGTTTAGTAGATGTACTGTATCCGCGTTCAGTATTTTGAACATATTTAATTATTTTTTATGCTTACCCAATTGATACATGAAAACAAGAGACACTACATTAGTCAATAGATTGCCAGATCCATTTACTATAAAATTGAATCAAACTCGTATATGTTAGAATTTGAATGATAATTTTTGTTATGGATTATTGAACTTAATATTAATTTTTATGTATATCACAAGCTTTCGATTTTATTAAATTACATTATTGAACTTTTATTATTAATAAAATTAAGTCGCTTACTATAACTTTTTAAAGTAATTTTAATGAAAAAAAACTAAGTCCACGTAGATATATGGTGTATATCAACCTAATATTATATTGATAAGATGTAAAAAAAAAGGACTATTTTTACTTGCTAAGTAAATTTTTCATTAGAATTACTTAACAAAATTATTGTAAGTTATTCAATTTATTAATATAAAAGTTAATTGATTTAATTTGATTAAATTAAATATTTGTGATGAAAGTTAAAGTTAAGT
>JBBYHO010000018.1:3979616-3990761 GCA_038382025.1 Adansonia gregorii
CACCCAAACACTGACTTAACCATCGGAGTGGGCCCCCGGAGTACCAACTTCGGCACCCTTCTGACTCTCTTTGTGTTACAGGACCAGAGGCGACCTCAACGATCCTCAACAATTCTAATTTTTTAAAAACTCGTAAACAAAAAAAATATTTATTGCCTATTATTATAATAATAATAAATAATTATTACTAAGAAAAAATTTTGTTGAAATTATTATTAAAGAAATGGAAAATTTTTTTTGCTACCTTAGATATGGCTGAAGGAAAAGGATAAAAACCTTTGAAAAGAATTACAAATTAAAAGCATGAAAAAAAATATTTACTACTATTATTATAATAAATAATAATAATTATTATTATTAAGAAAAAAATTTTGTTGAAAAAAATCCCATAGAGAAAATTTTTTGAAATTACAAAATGGACCAACGCAGCAAAAATATTTATTATCTATTGTCATTAATAATTATAGTAAATAGTTATTAATAATAAAATATACAAATTTTACATAAAAAAATATTCTAAAATTTTTTCTCTATCTTTTGATCTGATGAGGAAAAAAAAGATTAGCAAAAATAAGTTGATCGATTTGGGATCTCACATATGAAACAAATTAAACCCGATTGGTAAAAAATTTGACTGAAATTTTATTTTTCGATTAATAATGTTACTTGATTTGAAAAAAAATAAAATTTAAAGTTTAATTTTTTTATTTAAAATTAGTTAGTAAGAATTAAAATAAGCATGGATTCAGAGATTCTCAAATAAATCAACCTTTCGATCTGTTGTTGAATCCATGAGCAGATAAGAGACAACCTGACAAACTGAAACATCTTAGTAGCAGAAAGAAAAGAAAGCAAAAGCGATTCTTGTAATAGCGACGAGCGAAATGGGAGTAACTTAAATCGCAAAAATGAGGTTGTGGGAGAGCAATAAAAGCGTCGTGCTGCTAAGCGAGGCGGTGAAGTGCTGTTCTTTTTATTTATAAGGAAGATGAAATTTGAAATATTTAATTTTTATTATTAAAATTATAATTATTTTAATATATTAATTTTTATTAAAAATATTTAAATAATTATTATTTAAATGAAACACGTAGGACATTCTAATTGTAATAGTTATTATCTGGACATATCTTTAAAATGAATGCCAAAATTGACTTTTTATTTTTATTTTTTATTTTTCAAGTTTATTTACAAAATATTAAATTGGACTTCACATTTCAAAATCCTAGACTTTTCCTACATTTTCTTCCCACGAAAAGAGAAGCGAACGTCATTTGGCAAGTGGCGACCATAAAATCATAAAATAAATAAAATAAAATAATAATAATAACTTTGAAAATTGAAAAACAAATACAAGTTTCTCTCGCTTTAACTAGGGTTTCGCTAGCTGGCAACTTTTTTTCTCTCCGCTCTCGAGTTAAGCTCGATTACACCTGATTTTGTTTTTCCTTTTAATTTCCAGGTAATTTATTTTCTTCTTGACTAATCTACCCTTATCTTTTCCAATACTTCACTAAAACTGTTAAGATTTTCCCTTTGATTGGTTACTGGAAACTGCTTAATCTTCTGTTTAGTTAAGCTTTTGTTTATTCTTAGATGCAACTCCTTTTTTTTTAAGGGTAAAATGTAAATTTCTTTCCCTTGGTATGAATGTTTGAATATCTTAGAGAAAAGATGGAACTTTGAATGATTTTTTAGTTGTATTAGCTTCCTTTTTTTTTTTTATCTAATTTTTTAAACTCTTGTTGATACTGTTGGATTTGTGATTTATTGAGTTTATTTTAGGCATTGTCATTTCTAAGTTTTCTGATAACTTTTTCTTATGGATGTTGGTTACTAAGTAGGATGTTCTTGTTTCTGGAGATGAAAGCGTGGTGGTTTGCTAATGTGTTGTTTGTTTAATGTTGTTATGGATTGGGCAGAGGTTTGTAAAAAGCAGATTTCACTAGCATTTTACGGGAGTTAACAAAAGTGTTGTGCCCAGTATGGAAAAAGAAAGTTCTAATGTCTCACAAGCCGAAGAATTCAAACTCCAAGCAAATGAAGCCTTTAAAGGTGGCGACTAGATGAGCATATAATTTTTCAGTATTGTTGCCTTCTAGTTTATTGAATATTGATAACTTCAAGTGTTTGATTCTGCATAGAGAGTATTTAGATAGTTTAATGTATGCATAGAGAATATTGTGTTTAGTTGTGCTAAAGCTGGTGATTTGCTTTTTTCCAGCCCACAAATATGGTCAGGCTATTGACTTGTACACAAAGGCAATAGAACTAAACAGTCAGAATGCAGTATATTGGGCAAATCGCTCATTTGCTCACATCAAATTGGAAGAGTATGGTAGTGCCATACAGGATGCTACAAAGGCAATTGAAGTTGATCCTAAATATTCAAAGGCATGCTTTATCTACTGAAACCGCTCAGCACCTTGTGCATCTATTTTTTTTCTTGTTCTAATGGTTCTCCAACATACAGGGTTATTACAGACGTGGTGCTGCTTATCTTGCAATGGGGAAGTTTAAGGAAGCACTAAAGGATTTTCAACAGGTATTTTGTGTCTTCTAGGGTTCTAATATTGCAAAATATGCTTCTTCCATGTCTATGTTTGTGTTTTTGCATACAGAGGTTGCCATTATCTGAAAAATATTTCCAAGTGTTTTTTTTTTCTTTTGCATGCCAATTTATTCATTTATGAGCGTAGAAAATTTTCCCCTTTTAGTAATAATTTTCATTTTATTAGATATTATATTAGTTTTTTTTTTACTCTAGGGTTATTATGGAATGTTTACTTAATTTATGGCAGAGCTTAACAAGTTCCCCTTCCTGGTAATAGATATTGCATGGGGTGGTGAGATGTGCTTGCAAGCTAGATTTGAGATAACTTCATCAGAGTCAATATGATATTCTCCATTTTATGAGCTGCATATATCTGCACATATGCATGCATTTGATTTAAAGTGACAAAATGTTTATGCTTTTGTTGTAGTTGTCTTACCTGAGATCATTGTGAAATGCCTTGTTCCTTTGTAATTAATACACTGGTAGCAGAGGGATCCATTTTTCCTACCTCACACTGTCTGAAATTGGTCAAATGATATTTATGCATCACATATGGCTTATTATCTGATCTAATTTAAAAGTCACAAATTAAGGACCTAGAGGAGGGTTCTTGCAAGTGAAATAACTAGTTCCAAAGTTTCAATTTAGAAGTAACTTCCTTTATCGCACATAATTATTTTGCATCTATTGTTGATTCCTTTTTCTTCCCCTCTGCAAGGAATTATATATAATTGCCATACATTATGATATGTGAAATGTGGTTTGTGATGTCTGAAAAATGTTTTCCTCACTTTTGACTCAGGTCAAAAAGATTTGTCCCAATGATCCTGATGCTACCAAGAAATTAAAGGAATGCGAGAAAGCAGTAATGAAATTAAAATTTGAAGAAGCAATTTCTGTACCGGCGTCTGAGAGGCGTTCTATAGCTGACTCTATTGACTACCGCACCATAGGTATTTTCTTTTTCCTATTATTTCTACCAGTTATTCCCCAATTTATGTATTCTAAGATGTCTTCCGGAAATAGTCTTCCACATTGATATGATATTCATTGGCACTTTTTTGTTTTTCTGCATCCATGGGTAATAGAAAATTTTAAAAATAAAGATGTTCAAATATCAATAGCGTGTTGTTAAAGTCATGCTTTAGGTGTTTAGTATGATTTACATTCATTGTAAGAAACTATGAACCTGGTTTGGTTGAAAGTACTACTCAAATATCATTTAGGAGATTTGTGAACCTTTGTGTTTCATCTGTTTGTATAATTTGTTAGATAATGTGTAGTGAAGCTTTTTTCTTTCCCTTTTTCATCTGCTGTGGGTTTTTCCTGCAAAGTTTCAATGTCTTCTGAAGTTATGATTTTACCTTTTTATCCTCTTCTTGCAACTTCGTATTTCCTATCAAGAATCTCTAAGTTACTAATTCATGTAACATTATTTGGTAACTTTAATATTAGAATTATTTTATGATCCACCACCTGTGGAGTTTAAAAAATCTACCAGTAGGGTTAGCAAGGTGACACATGTCCCTATAGGGTATAGTAAAAATTATTAAGAAATTAATATAGCAAAGAAAAAAGAACATTTGTCAGTTTCTTAAAATCTTTGGTGAAGTTTTTAAACTCCGTCGGTGGTGTGTAGAAACAGACTCTTTTTATTATATGTTGCTTGAGTTATCTAAAATTTTGATAATTTCTGGGCCTATGAAGGCTGGCTTTTTCTTATGGAATTGTGATCTTTTGTTCGTATGGATAAAATTTGGCCTTGAGCAGAATTTTCTTGTTTTTGATCTTTATACTCTGTAAGTATTATAGTCTTCCTGGTTCTCTACTTTACGTTGTACTAGTGTGATCTTTGTTTTGGTAACGTACAAGGTAAGGACATTGGGTTTAAGAGAGTTATCTTGTGATGATATTCTTTTTTCGAAGCGATATATAATAAGTTACTTCACAAATGATAAGAAATAACATTTTTTTGGGATTGAGGAACATGCCCACATGCTTGTTATTATTGATCCTAATTTTTCAAGGATTCCTCTTATTCTTAAGTTTCTGATGGGCTGTAAACTACTTGGGTCATGAAATGTTTCATGTTTATTCCTACCTGGAGGCGGATTTTTAACTTTTTGGTGATTAGTTAATTTTTTGTACCTTTAGGTTTCTGACCAAGTTTTATGTTATTTTTACTGAGGTGATTTTGCATGCTCTTTTGCTTCACTGGTGGCTGGTTCTGCAATGCAGTTATATTATCAAAGGGGAATTTTATATATTTAGAAACTCATTTGCCATCATTTTGATTGGCAAACAGTCAAGGTTTAGCATCATATTTAAATGAGTAATTTGAATCTATATTAAGAACAGTGTTGTTTAGGGCATGAGGTCAACTCTAGGTGCTAGAACCCTTTGCACTTTTATTTTCACAAGGCGGATTTGTGCTCCCTTTTTATAACTTCACAACTTAGTCTTAAGGTAACCAGGTTAAGCGTTCTTACTAATTAGGTGTGCTGGGCTTTCCAATCATTTCTGTAATAAGTCTGGCTGCAGGCTTTTGCTAGTTCTAAGGCTAGAAGGGTGTGAGATGTTTTCCCATCAGCTTGATCTGTTTTAATTCTAAGATTAAATTTACAATGGATACCTTTTATCAACTAGTATAAAATTTACTGTTAATCAACATTTATATTATTTTAACATGTTGTATCATAATAGGGACGAGTCCCAGGTCACCATCAATGCCCACCCAAGTGGGCATAGCGGCCGTGGCAGTAGCATTTGTGGCAACACTAGTGATGATGCTGGGGGCAGCAGCAGCCACAAAGGTGGCAGCAGTAGTGTTGGTGGTTCTAGGGACATGGTGGTGGGGTGGATCAGGTGGTAGTGGTGTCTTTACTGAGAGTTAAATGCTTGACTTAGGTTTGACAGTTTTAGCTTAAACTATAATGTTGAAGTACTGCTACAAGTCTATCTCACATGTTTCAGTAACCGGTTAGGAAATCTTTTCTTCTAGAGAAGTAGTTAATTGCACTTAAAGTTTAAATTGGTGATTCACTAAAAACATTGATGCATATATACTTGGCATTTAGTAGAAAATCTTTCTCCCCTTTATTTTTATTTTTTTAATTTTTTCATTTCACCCTTATGAATTGTCTTAAGAAATGCTAACAACCATCATGTATTTTTGTAAGGCAGAAGTGAGAAAAATTTAAAAATGTTGCATGACCACTTATTAACTTCTTGATGCAATTAGAGGAGCATTGGGAAAAATTGCGAGCACTCTTCTTCTCTGTGAGAGGGTACTTAATGCTAACATTCTGGGTCGATGAGAGTCGATATTTGCTTTGACTGCATCTATAATATTTACTGACAAGAATAACATTTGTGCTGATTTATTTATTCCTGACTACGCATTGCATGGGCTTATTATGTAATACATAATAATAACTGACCTTGAAAGAATTTGTAAATTGAATATAGCATTTTTAACAATTGAAAAGCTTTTGAAACAAGAAGATGTGGAGTTATTAAAAGATTACACATTACATGGGTTGATGTTGAGCGGATTTATCAAATTGAATGTAACAATTGATTCTGGTGTTAGAAAGAAGTTAATGCATTTATGTCATTTACTTTCTAAAATGTAAGCTGTGTATAATTATTTAATTTACGCTGATCAGCATTCATTATCAACAGATTAATTTTAATATTTGAGTATGTTTAACTAGGTTTAGTACATGAGGGAGCACTTACTTATTCTGTTTACATTTTACTGACTTTGCATTTAATGTGTTTATGTTGAAAGGATTTGTGTATCTGAATGTTGCAATTTATTCTGGCATTAGAAAAGGCTAATGCTTTATTGTCATTTACCTTCTAATACGCAAGCTGCTTATAAATGTTTAAGTTACACTGATCAGCGTTCATAAAAATGTAGATAAATTGCTAAATGTGGAAAGTAAATTGCTTATTTATTTTGGAGCCACCAAATGTTGTTGTTGCTTTCTTTGAATTCTTGAAAGTATCTCAACAATAATTGTTCCCTGTGCATTAATGAAATCGCTATTTTGTTTCCATTATAGAGGTGGAGCCACAATATTCAGGTGCAAAAATAGAGGGAGATGTTGTTACTTTGGATTTTGTTAAGAAAATGATGGATGACTTCAAGAATCAAAAGTGTTTGCATAAAAGGTGTGTTTAGAAAATCAGTTATGGATTTCGTTCTTGATTTGTTGCTAATATTTTTTGTTGCATAATGTTGTTGGTACAGATATGCGTTCCAGATTGTCTTACAAACGAGAGAAATGTTGCGGGCTCAGCCCTCTCTTGTTGATATTAATGTTCCTGATGGCAGTCATTTTACTGTCTGTGGTGATGTACATGGTCAGGTAATTTCACACCTCGATAACCCATATGTTTAATCTGTAACTCTAACAACTGGACATGATATGTTTTTAACAAAAAAGTTCAATTGACGGAGGATAAAGCAGGTATATTACCTGTTAATAGAAAATAAATGCACGCACTTGAATGACATGGTTATGTATAACGTCACTATCCAGTAGTGTTGGATTCAAATAGCTTGTTAGCTTTCCTGATCTACTTATTAGTTACAGCTATGATAATATAGCTAATAGTGGGAAGCAATTAGTGTGCCTCATTTTATTGCTTATATTTTCGCTTTCTTTTAGTGGTTTTTGTTTATTAATGTGTTTACTTTTCCATATTTCTTGTAGTTCTACGATTTACTAAATATTTTTGAGCTTAATGGTCTCCCATCAGAAGAGAATCCATATCTCTTTAATGGTGACTTTGTGGATAGAGGATCTTTCTCCGTGGAGGTCATCCTCACACTATTTGCACTTAAGTGCATGTGTCCATCAGGTGAACCCTGCTTTCAACATTCTCTTCCTTACATTTCGCCCCTGGCCTTTTGCATGTATTGTTATAGTCCTTTGTTTCCTGCTTTTCCCTTCCCCTTCCCTTCCCCTTCCCCTTCCCCCTTCGGTTGACATCTTCAATCTTTTTAGTTTCTGATTTTTTAGATGCATCTTTTCCAATTTTGATTAATTCTTTTCCTTCTCTTATTTGCTTTCACCAAATTGTCTTGGGAATATCAAGGAGCTTTATCTGAGCACTTCTTTTAGGTTATCTCTATCTAAACTGATCTTCATGATTGGATGCTCCTACATTGATCTTATTGATTGGACACTTTCTAAATCGATAATTTTGATTGGAAGCTCTCTAAACTGATCGTCAAGACTCAGTGTTCCCTATTAGTATGACAAATATGCAACCTTAGTTTCACTTTGGTGCATCTAACTTGGGAATTTTCAGCTGTTTATCTTGCTAGAGGGAATCATGAGAGTAAGAGCATGAACAAGATATATGGTTTTGAGGGCGAGGTCAGGTCCAAGCTGAGTGAGACATTTGTGGAACTCTTTGCAGAAGTATTCTGTTGTTTGCCTTTGGCTCATGTAATAAATCAAAAGATTTTTGTCGTTCATGGAGGCCTTTTTAGTGTTGATGGGGTGAAACTCTCTGACATCAGAGCAATAGATCGCTTTCATGAGCCTCCTGAGGAAGGTAAACTGCAACACAGTGTTTTTCCTTAATTTTTCCATCAGTTTCTTCAATGCTTGGTATAATTTCATTTATTAGTCATATACTATTGATTTTTTTTTAAGCTTAGCAACTAAGTTGTTAATGTGTATTTATTCTATTCCCTTTTATTTGTATGGATGTCTCACCAATATAATCCATTAACTCTAGCGATGCAATATATGAATGTGGTTTAAGAGTTAAGAGGTGTGAAACTTTTTTAAAGACATAAATACCTTTTTTTTCTAACAAAATTATTTCTAATAAAATTTAATTATAAAGTACAGATTTACTTAAATTGTTTTCATAGAGTTTTAATCTAGTTGAATCTCTATCTTTTATTTATTGACTTGTTCATATTAATTTATTAGATGGGATTGAAGGGAGTGAAACTTTTGTGGAAGTTAAAATACCTTATTACTTTTTTTTTATTTCTAATAAATTTTAATAGCGAAGTTATGATTTTTCTTGAACTGCCTTGTAATTACCTAAATCATTATTTTAAATTTGTAGCTTATCAATCTTAATTTATCATATAAAACTTCAATTATATGAGGAGATTTATATTTGAATTGAAAATTTTTATTTTTTTTTTGTTAAATATAGAATTTTATTCATTTTTAATCACAATAACTCTTTATATATGATTTAATTGCATGTAAACGCATATAAAATAAAAATCTAAATTTGCAAGTCTATGAAGAAATTGAAACAACTTGAGGAGCAAAAAGCTAGTCATGTTAAATTTGATATGTTGTTTGACTCTATTATCTCGTGCTTCTCTGGTGATTCTGTCAGGGTTGATGTGCGAATTGCTTTGGAGTGATCCACAGCCTTTCCCAGGACGAGGTCCTAGCAAGAGGGGAGTAGGTCTTTCTTTTGGCGCAGATGTGACTAAAAAATTTTTGCAGGATAACAATCTTGGTATTCATCTGTTAGTTTTTGTGCCTTTTTTTTTGGTGAAAAAAAAAGAGAAGAGTTTGTGTTTGATGTTGGTGATCTTACCTGCTTAATTGACAGATTTAGTTGTGCGATCTCATGAAGTAAAAGACGAAGGTTTCGAGATTGAGCATGATGGTAAACTTATTACTGTTTTCTCTGCGCCAAATTATTGTGATCAGGTAATTGAATCTTAAATTCCTTAAGAAATAGGATCATCCATTAGTAGAAAATTTATCCTTAAAGCTTTCTGTAATCATCTCATATGGATATTTCTATACATAAAAGGCTGTTTGAGTTTGTTATCTTGCAAGCTTCATTTTTATGAAGCATGCTGCAGTCTTAGACTAATTTAATTGCTTATCCTTGGTGAACCATTATCAATTGCTGTATTTTTTATCATCTTGTTGTACTTGATCCCTCTTAGTTCGAACCATGTTGTTTTGGATAATCGGAAGGCAATGGTAGCTTTAACCGATATTGTAAAGCAATTGAGGTGGATGATTGAAGTTTATCATCTTGGTTTTATTGGTTGGGGATAGGAGTGTGCGCGCGTGCTCCCTGACTTTCTTCTCTGTAATCTGTGGTATATAGTTATTTACGAGTGCGATGTGTGTTTCTCCGTTTTAATCTGCATTGTGTGGTCATTTTCAAAGCACATACACGGTTGTGAATGAGAGAAAGAAGTGAGGAATCCTCCTTTCGACTCTGACTCACCCACTCTGGTCAACACTGCCATATCGAAAAGATCAATTCAAGTTGTGGACAACTTCGGGCATATTGTATGGAACATCTAGTTTCTAGTTATACTTGGTGAAATTACTTCTGAGAGTAGCTTGCTTTGTTCTTGAAATTTAATGGTAGATTTTTGCAAAGGATTTGGCCTTTTCCAAACTCCACAGCCTCGCCTGTTCTCTCCCCACAAACCACCTATCTTCAGATATCTTTTTAATTGTCTTCCTGCATGAAGTTGACATTGAATGATTTGGTTGGATATTCTATTTTTGTAGTTGAAGATTGAATTTAAGTATACAGTTTTATTGTATTCTAACACGAGTCATCATCGAACTGTTTTCAAATCATGTTTTTTCCTCATCTAAACATAATATGTTGTTGAAAATTTGTTGGCTGCAGATGGGTAACAAGGGAGCATTTATTCGGTTTGAAGCCCCTGATTTGAAGCCAAATATCGTTACATTCTCAGCAGTGGTTAGTAGTTACTGTTTCCTGTAGTGTCAACTTTTTTTTGCTCCTAGAAAAATGGTCCAAGAACCATTTTCGATAGGAAAGATGTTTGACATAATTTCTGTGTGATTTTGCAGCCTCATCCCGATGTGAAACCAATGGCATACGCGAACAATTTCCTCCGAATGTTCCAATAGTGTCATTCATGTATGGTTCAATGAATCTTGTATCAGTTTTTTTTGCTATACAATGTCTCTACTGCTCTGCTCAATGGTAAGTAATTCTCATTCTGAAAATTTTACTAACTTTTTATGATTAATCCAAATGCCAGTTCAAGATTGCAAAAGAAAAAAAAAAAATTTCTGGCAGGCAAGAGTCTGAGTATAGTAGGCATTGTAAAATAGGTGATCTCTACTCTATTATTTATGTCTTTGTATTTACAGCATTAGTCCTCTTTTATTTGTTAAATAAAATTGTTATGTTTCTTGTTCTTTGCTTACTTGGCTGCTTCATTACTTAACGCTGATTTAATAATTTTGGATACAATATGATTTACATAAATGTGAATCCGATATGAATTTGTGACTGTATTAATGTGTTGATTCATGGAAGTATATAACATATTAGACACAATTATGATATGAGAAAATAATACGAGTATGATATAAATATTTGAATTATTAAGTCTTAACTTTAGGTGAGAGATTTGTTGCTTTTTTAATGGCTGGAGTTATCAAAACCGGTAAGTATATACAGACTTAAAGTTGGTGACTAAAATGTTTATTTTGAAAGATATATATATATATATATATATATTTATGTAGTTAGATGATAAAAATAGAGCATCAGAAAAATTTAATAATAATAATAATAGC
>JBBYHO010000018.1:3994687-4012094 GCA_038382025.1 Adansonia gregorii
CCCCAAATTCCCTGAGGGCGGGCGCCAAAAACCCTCCCAAAATTTAATAATAATAATAATAATAATAATAATAATAACAAAACCCTTAAAACCGAAATTCCAAAAGCAATCAGGAAAATTTATTTATAAAGATAAAATCAACTGAAATCTCTTAACAATAGAGCTGAAGAAGACAGAGAGAGGGCGCTCGGTTTTTGTTTTTTTTAATTTCTGCGAGTGTACAGTTGAATTTTGAAAATCGAACAGGGAAAAGCGAGAAAAAAAATAATGCAAAGTATGGAGCTACAGAATACTGTGAAAGAAGCCCTAAACGCACTGTATCATTACCCCGACGATGAGGTGCGTATGCAAGCCGATCGATGGTTGCAAGATTTTCAACGCACAATCGATGCTTGGCAGGTATTCTCTTTTTATTTTCTTCTTTTTTTTTTTGAGTTTTTTCTTTCGATTTGAGCAAACGAGGATGTGTTTGGATAGGATTATTGCCGTTTTTTTCATTTTTTTATACATTTTGATTGGTCGAGCTTTAGTCCAAATGATGCACTTCATGATTGTCAGGAGTATTAGTTATTGGTATACTATTGTGCTTTATTGTGGTGTCTGGTTGAGAGAATTATGATAATTGGAAGGAATTGTTAGAATTTGACTTTTATTTATTTCTATTTAGAATATCGATTTACGTGTAGCTCAATTTCCATAGAAAAATTTTCAAATAGAGAACTGGAATTATTTTTATTTCGTACTTTTTGTCAATGTTGTCAAGGGCGTATTCCACACTCTAGGCATTAGAATCATTATATTGCCTGTGATGCAGAAGGTGAAAAAGGAAAAAAATATTACATAAGTAAAATAAGGCACAATATGTATATAATTGTGTATGTGTGTATCTGTGTTTGCACAGCAAGAATAACAGAAACAATAATATAAGCTTAGGATACTGAAATTCTGATAATAAACTTTAAAAAATGGCCAATTTGTTCTACAAAACATACAAAATTTTCCTTTTTTTTTTTTGGGCAATAAGCATGATTTTCTTATGGGCCCATGTGTGTTGTTGAATACTCAACATTGAGAAGTAGAGAGTTTGATATTATCTCTTTTTTTTTTTTTACCATTAAAGGTACAGTTAATAGTTAATGAAAAAAATTGAAGAGAATTTCAATCAGATGGGCTTTTTTGTGCCTATCATCTTACAACAAAAGTCCGCTTAGTTGCACCAAGCATGCATCTAATCAAATGTGCCTTGCTTGAAAGGTCTGAGGTGCTTTCGTTGTCTGGCGCTAAGGCACAACGCCTTAACACTGCTTGTTCCATAATCAAAATGGAACCTAACTGTAAAATGAAAAAAAAAAAAAAGTAAGTCGAAACAAACAAATGCATTAAGAAAATAGCTTGTTAGCATTTCACATTGAAAGGGATTGCACTATGTAACTTACCTAGTCTCTCATCAAGAAAAAGTTAATGATATAATTGCTGGAAGTGTTATTACCAGCCATTCACCAACTAACCATTTCACCCTCTTGCTAGTTTTCAATTTCTCTAGGGCATGCTTGGACTTCCATCTTCCCTCTAGTAGGTTTTATGACTTCCTTCTGGTCTTTGTATTAAGCAAATTTGGCAAGGGGAGTCTAAGATTGAGCATGGTTTAGCATTTAGATTATTATTCAAATATTTTCCTTGAAGGTCAAGCTGGTGATAAGCGTGCCCTGTAGTTTGTCTTTAGCACAATATTGCTATTCATGCATGGTTCAAGATGCTAGAGAAAGGACAAGAAAGGATTCACATGAGACATTGAATTCTCGTGACATTGTCTGAAAGCATTAAAGTACAGGCTTATATATTGGAAATTATTTGTTTTATTTCTCTCTACATTCTGTAATTCATCTAGAAATTGTCTGATTAAAATGTAGTTGTCCAACAGCTAGAAGAAGCAAGTAAGCAACAAGTATTCCTTTCTCTGGGTTGGATACATGGATCATGTTGCAGGCCTCATCATCTCTGTTTAGATCCATATCCCAAGTAGGATTAGTAGTCGTAAGGCCCTTTCTGATAGTGTCCACCCTTATCTTCTGGACTTTTCCCCCCCTTTTGACACGGTCATCCTTTATCATGTCACATCTTCTTTAGGAGTGTTCTAGGCCTTCATGTCGGATGCCCAAACAACTTAAATCTATTTTCCCAACTTTATCGTTGATTGGAGCCCCTCTCTGTAGTTAAAATGTCTGTTAAAATTAAAAATAAAAAAGAGTGTCTTATCATTATATATGTGGTGATATGAATACTTTTGCAAATTCGATTCATCTCGGTTTTTTCCAACTTCAATTATAATGCTTTGTTCTTTGTTGCTCGTTTGCAATTTTCCTTCTCCTTTTATCTAAATGTGTACTCATATTTCATGTTATTCTACTTTTTCCTCTTAGGTTGCTGATAATTTGCTTCATGATGCCACTAGCAATCTTGAAACTTTAATATTTTGTTCACAGACTCTTAGAAGCAAGGTAAGTTTAACATACATTTATTTGTTCATTGTTCAAGATCCAAAAAAAAAAATTTTTTTACTTTTGATGGTGCATTTGTTTGATAGGTACAACGTGATTTTGAAGAATTACCATCTGAAGCTTTTCGCCAATTAAGGGATTCCTTAAATGTGAGTGGGTTTATGCATATTTTTGACCGTTGAAGAGACTTTGACTGGAACATCATATCAACTGCTGATAAAATTGAACAGATAAAAATATATTATTTTCATTGTCTAAATTTTTTTTTTTTTTAGTGTTGCACTCACTTTCATGATTTTAAAGTATTTGAATAGGATCATAAAACTTCCATGGTTTGTTTGTTTTATTAATTTTTTACTTTTTTCATGCTGGTTCTGAATTATAAATCACTTATTGTTTTTATTTATTGACTTTTTAAATCTGCTCTGTCCTGCTGCAGCTGTAAATTCATATGAAAGTTGCTGTTGTGTTTGTTATGCGCACGCATGTATAGATACATGCTCCTATAGATAATGCTAACCAACACCTATATAGAGATTTTATTGAATTGATATTTCAAATGCAGAACTTGTTGAAAAAGTTTCATAAAGGGCCTCCTATTGTCAGGACTCAGGTACTGTACACTTATAACCTAAAATTTTGGCAACATGAAATTTTTGAGCTCAGTTATTTTGCTTTGTAGATTAGCATTGCAGTTGCTGCTTTGGCTGTACATGTTCCTGCAGAAGACTGGGGAGATGGTGGTATCATCAATTGGCTTCGGGATGAGATGAACTCTCATCCAGAGTATATACCAGGATTTTTGGAGCTACTTACTGTCTTGCCTGAGGTATGTATAAATTTTAGGCTTAAGTTATCAAGTTCGGATCAGTTTCATGCTCTATAGTTTGGCATATGTATCTGATTTCATCTTCACCTACAGTTTATTTAACATTCTGAGTTGATAGCTGTCTAATTAGGTGATTTTTTTTCCTGGTACATATCTTCTAATAAACACTCTGAACTTATTAGTTTTTTTTCTTTGTTGATGACTTTAACTGAAATGGAAATGATCACAAAGCCCTGTTTTAACATTTTCTTGATGCTTTAGAGAGAACTTCAAATATTCTAAATAAACATTGAAACATGGAAAATAAAAGTTCTTCCTAGCATGTGAAAGTATACGAACAAATGTTTGAACAAACTGGTTTAATTGTGGCTACTTTGAGTTGTCTGACATTGATAACTGTTTTCTGCTTACAACCAGGAAGCATTCAACTACAAGATAGCAGCTCGTCCTGAACGACGCCGTCATTTTGAAAAAGAGCTTACTTCTCAAATGGAAATTGCTCTTAATATACTGACAGCTTGTTTAAGTATAATTGAATTGAAAGAGCAGGTAGGAGCTTTTCTTGTTTGTTACTTCTATTTTGCAGTTTTATTTAGTAAACCTGTGATGAACTAAGTATGAAGGGGAAAGCGGGAAGCAAATAATTCACAACAACTAGAGAAGAGTAAAAAAAAAAATATATATCGAAAGATAGAGCGAAGCTCAACCTGTAACCTTTTGTGATAAAGGAATATCAACTTAATTGCCGCATGCATCTCCCATTCCCACTTGTCTGCCACTTTTGATTTCAATAGCTTGAGGAGTGTAGGCAGCTTCCTCAATTTCTAATAATGAAATATGTAAATAATTCCACGTGGGAAGAAACTTTCAACCAAATGAGAATTTCTGAATTCAAGATATTTTAGACTAAGCATGAGTTCCTCTCTTTCATCACTGCATGCTAGAGCGCAACTTTTTCATAAACTTGCCTGTGTTAGGACCTTTTGCGATGGTAGTGCGTGTTAAGGTGAAACTGAATTGTTAATTTTAAATTTGGGTCTGTTGATAATTTATATAATCTTAGTATTTTTAATTAGTAGTTGGCTCGCATAAATATAGCTTCTGCTCAGAGTATAGGATGGGTGGGAAGGAGGAGCTGCTTAATGCTTATGCATAAGTATGTATAAATGTAGTTTTTTCTGCCTCAAGGATAGGGTGTTAGGCAGAGCTGCTGATGGCTTTTGCTTGTTATTAGAAGAATAGATGCCGAAAGCTTAAAAAAAAAACAGCTTGTTCATTGGCAAGCCAAATGCAAATGCATAGCTGCTTTGTTCTATAGGAAATAAAGGTGGCTGTTCAAAAGACAAGGGTTATCCAATTTATGGCAACAGCCCTTCCATTCCTCTTTATCGTTTTTCCAATGTGGAGTTAAAGTTGCTTTTGTGATTGCAAATATAAACCTCCAAGAGGTAGATAAAGTGGGGCCTCTATAATCACTTTGCCCCGTTTCCTTCCTTTTTGCTTATGGTGTGAGAGATACATTTTCTTTTCTTTTGTTTTTTATTTTAATTTTTATTTGATGGGTGCGGGGTGGTGGGAGATATATATATTTTTTTGTGCATATAATATTGAAAATAGGAAGAAGACCTCTTCTAGCTCATTGTTAACAGTTGTCAATTAAAATTTTCATTCAGACGTCCCTCGAGAAGGAAAAGAAGATTAATTAAGATTGATGATTTTTAAACATCACATATCTGCTTATGAATGTTGATTATGTAGCTACTTATGTTACTTCAACATGATTGATTTATCAGGTTCTCGAGGCATTTGCTTCTTGGCTTCGACTAATGCATGGGTATGTGATTTCTTTATGTGTCTTTATATTTATGGACAAATTCTTGGTTTCAATTTTTGCTTCTGTAGGTGATTAGTTTGGTTGATTTTTATGCTTTCCACAAGGAATTTTGAGTGATGGCACATTTATTTCCCTTATTGAGAGTGGGATATATTTAATAATTAAATATTTGTGGCACTGTCCGTGCTAGTGGACTGGTGCATGGCTATAGATGATATTATCATTAGATTTTTTTATAAGATTTTGCGACAGTAGTTACTGGAGGATTAAGGATTTTTTGGATCTTATTCTCCTCATTAAAAGCATCTTGAGTAAAACTTGGTATCTTCTTAGTTGGGTTGTCCCTTGTTACAATCAGCAAAAGGATTTTTTTTTTGTGATATTGTGTAGTTGGCTATTTGGCATGCCCGCTTAAAGCTTTCTGGTATATCTCCATGATCAGTTTTTATTTCTTTATTGCATTAAGCCCTGGTCCACTGGGAGAATTTCTGGTCTCTGTTTCCTTGGGGAAGGTTTGGATGGGTGGATGGAGGAGGTAAGTTGATGCTTGGTCAGCATGAATGAATGTGGACTTCACCAGTTAAATTAATGGTGCTAACAGCTAAGTTAGTAAACTTTTTGATTTTTTAAACATATTTCTCTTTTTCATTCTAGCCATTAATTAATTAATAAATAATTTCTTTGCCTAACCCCGGATCTGTTAACTTGAGGGAGATAATTATATTACAACCCTCCTTGCTTAGTTTTGAATTTACATTCATTCATGAGTTGATTTCCAATTCTGTTGGTGACAGGATTCCTGGGTCTGTACTTGCAACTCATCCATTGGTGCTAACAGCTCTTTCTAGTTTGACCAGTGATATACTTTCTGAGGCATCTGTAAATGGTATTGGATTTTTGAGAAATTATAATTTCTCAGTCTGCTGCTACTGCAATATTTTGGTAGTTGGACGTGGATCTACCCTCATTGGAAATTGGTGGCAGTAATGGGTTTTATTTATCATTTTCCCCTATTGTTGCAGTTGTTTCTGAATTGATACACTACACGGCATCAGGAAGCTCTGGTGGTGTTTCCGTACAAATGCCATTAATTCAAGTAATTGTCCCTCAAGTTATGAGTCTACAGGCACAACTTAGAGATTCTTCAAAGGTACGAAATTAGTTTCTTTAAGTGTTACCCCCTCCCTTCCTTTCTTTTTTTCTGTTTCTTTTTCTCGAAGGAAAGACTCATCTCATACTGTAGGGCAACGGATGGATGTGGTGAGAATAATGGAAAAAACTATTAAGACTAATTTGACATAATGGCCATCTTTTATTTTTGGGTAGATTTAAGAGTTTTCTTTTGGGGGGGGGGGGTGGAGGGAGGGATGGGGAGCGGAAAGGGTGCACTGCCAAAAGTTAGGATTTTTAGTTTCTTATTTGCAAAACATGTGATATGTTGATCTTGGAGACATCAAATATTATGTATTAGTGTCAATAGACTAATCTTTCTTACCATATGGTGTGCCATAGTTTTTGGATTACTATCTTCATTATTTTAAATTGGTAAAACTAGATTTATTCTGTAGCCATAAAGCAGAAGGGAGGAAGAATGAGCTCATTTATTCTTTGTTTCAAACAAACGGTTGGAATTTGAGGTGTTTCACTTTATATATCAGCTGCTGTTCGGCATAATTGGGATGAATGGATATCTTGTATATGTTATAGAAGACAAATGTGTTTAAAGCTATGAACATTTTGCATTGTTAGTGCTCTATATTAAGAGAATGATGTTGACTTAATTCTTGTATGCAAGTATTTTCTCTTTTTCTGATTCTTCCAAGGGTTGGCCAGTCATAGAATTTGTTATAATTTTTTGTTGCAGTAGCAGAATTTTCAGACCACTATTTGCTTGTGAATTTTTTTGGAATATCCTTAGATATTTGTCTAAAGTATCCATATTCAATATTTTATTTCCTAAATTTTACTCTTCTTTCAGGATGACGAAGATGTGAAAGCCATTGCTCAATTATTTGCAGATATGGGTGATTCATATGTTGAACTGATTGCAACTGGTACATAACATTACTATGTGCAAAATTTCAACAACTGTTGAAAACTTTTTAGTTTTCACCTCTTAACAATAGTTTGCTTTGAATTAATGCAAGTTGCTCTTGTTCCCATGAACAAAGTTGACAATTTTGTCTGTGATTTTTCTCCTTCCCATTTGATTGATGGATTAACTTTTTCAGGTTCAAATGAAGCAATGATGGTAGTGAATGCTTTACTAGAAGTTGCTTCCCTTCCAGAATTTGATATTGCTTCAATGAGCTTTAATTTTTGGCACAGTCTTCAGGTTATCTTGACAAAAAGGTTAGTCTATGCAGAACATTCTCTAGTTTTATGAGTTGTTATTGATTTGAAATTTTCTTCAATGCCAGGAATTCCGATATATCATTTGGTGATGAAGCATCATTTGAAACTGAGAGAAATCGACGGCTTCAAGTATTTCGTCAATCCTATGAGTCTCTTGTATCCTTGGTGAGTCTGCTAGTTCACTATTTTGGGAATTCAGCTTTGGTGGTGTCTTTAGTAAAAATGTCAAACTTATTGTAGCATCCCTGGTGTCATCAAAGCTGAAAGGTGCCCTGAGGGTGCTTAGGCCCTTGTTTTCCCATAATGCTAGATGCTAAAAATGTGCTTGCTCAAGTGAAGTAAGGTGTTACTACAGGCAAAGTCCTTTTGTTACAAAAACAGAGGTCTTATATACTGTTTGCACTGTATTCTTTATTTTTGTTATTTTAATGTTTTAGCAGAGAAATGCAGGGGTATGCTTGTATTATATTTATATCATAAAGGTAGAGACAGCTTTCCATGAAATTATATAAGGGAAAGAGGAGAAAAGTAATTAAACATATTTGTTGGCTAAGAAAGCAGAGGATAAAACAAGTTATATACCTTTTCTAGATTTTTCCGGATGATGGAAGCGACCAACAACTTAAGCAATCTTTCCTTTGTTTGTGGAAAACCTAGACTTAAAAGAAGATGGCCATTCCATCTCCAACAAATAGGAACTGGTAATCGTTTTTATGCTTGAAGAAAATCCTTGTTTTCCTTTTTGTAAAATTCAAAGCACAACTAAAAAAATTATTAATAAGTGAAATAAGAAATAATAAATATGAAGGGACAATTCACTACTAGGTTACTCAGACTGGGGTGTGAGCTTTGGATACAGGTATGTGTCTGATAGGGGTATGTTAAATATTTCTGAGTTTTTCCATGTATTTGGAGGGTACATGGAGTGTCATATTCTCATATTCATATCCGAAAATCTGTCGGATACTAGTACTTAAAGAAGAGTCAGAGCAACATAGATTCACTGAGGCAAGGCTTTTGGTCATCTCCTGCCTTGCTAAAGGGTGTGCCTGGGCACCAAAGGCGCCTAACTAGTGTGCCAGGAGGAGCCTTTTTCTCTGGTGCCTTAGTGCTCAGGTGAATGTCTAACTACATTTGTTTCACCTATGGAGCATCAGTGAGCTTGCAGAAGCCCAAGCCTTGCTTCTCTGTTAGCCAAAAACTGATGTGGTACTTCTCTAATTATAGTACATTCTTCAAATTAATGTATGAGATAATTACCATAAGAATTTGTAGCTTGCAATATTTGTTCCATCCTTATTGTTCTTCTGATGGGATGTGGTTGACTATTTTGAGGGTAAAGATTTGCGTGCTGTCGAGTTGCTATTTGCTTTATTATCTTGTATTTGTGACCAAGTACTTTATGAAATCAATGTTTGTGTTCAGTATTTTATGCAAACCAATGTTTGATGTGAGGTATATTCAATGCTGCGGATGTATCTTTTCTGAAAGGGAAGAAGATCCAAAAAATATTTAGGCGGGTGAAATTTAACTGATTGCAAAGTAATGAACTTCATGTTCAATTTTTACACGCGTTTTCCTTTTGGCTAAGACTTTGGAGTGCCACGGTTTTTCTTCACAGGTTAGCTCCCGAGTTCAATATCCCCAAGACTATCAAAATCTTTCATATGAGGATCTCAAGGAATTCAAACAGACTAGATATGGTAATAATGGCTGTTTTATGTTGGCTATTATCTTTTTTCTTGTGAAGAGCCTAGTAAGCGGTAGATCATATGCATGTTTCCTGTTAAAGAATGAGTTCTCTAGCTGCTATATAATGTTTCTTTAATTTTTGGTAGATCATGTATATGCTTCCAGCTAGATTACACGAACTTTGCTTCTGGACTTCTTTCTTTTATAACTGAATCATTAAGCCATTATCATATTGTCTGAGTAGTTGACTTGATAATTCACTTAATCTATAATGATATAGTGAAATATTTTGTCTCATCTTCTGTTTGTGATTTGGTTGCAGTTATCTTTTGAATGTAAAGTTCATTAGATTCATTTGTTTTCCTTCTTTTTTTGAAGTTATGTTTTGGGCATTCGAGACCCTGATGGAATCTGTTATGTTAACAGCTGTTGCGGATGTGCTAACTGATGCAGCATCAGTTTTAGGCGGTGACGTGACGCTGCAAATACTGTACATGAAGCTTGTAGAGGTATGTTTTATATTCTTTGGTTGCAGTATAAATTATATTCATAAAGTTAGTATCTTTTCTTCACGGCTCCAGTAGCCTGGTAATAAAGGATTGTAATAGGAAGCTGAATTTCAAAGTTCAATGGTGCATGGCATTTTCATGCTCGGAACACTATTTTGATTTTTGTAACTTCTTGGAGTTAAGCTTGCATCCTTCCCACCAACTTTCCTCGCTGAATTATTTATGCTGTGCTTTTTTGAGAGAGAGGAGATAGAGGGTGGGGGTGAAAAGATACATCTATACAGACGTTTGGCTGGTTCTTCTGCTAGCACACTTAGGTTGATTTGGCAGGTTTCCAAATTCAATTACTGTCAGTCCAAAAAAATAATCTAACCCGAAATTGCTGGTGGTAAGAGTAGGCTTTCAGGAATCTATACATACATCTAAAATGAACTACATAAATGCATGAAGTGTTGACATGCATCCTTGCTTTTTTTTTTTTTTTTTTTCCAGCCTTGGTGAGAGGGAAAGGAGAGAAAGAAAGAAAAGAAAGAGAAAAAAAAAGTAAAGAGAAAGAAAAGAAAGAATGAAAAGAAAGAAAGAGAAGAAAAGATGGAGAGATAGAAAAAAATTATGTGTTTACATTTATGTCAGTGTTATTTTTTTTTATTTTTTAATCTATTATATATTTATATATTATTTTACACATATTTTATACATTTGTGTATTTATATCGTATTCATGTTATTTTATTATGTTTTAATTATTTTCTATATCATGCTCATATTATATTTTGTATATTTAAAGTATTATAAATTTATATAAATATTTTCATGTTAATTATTCGTTTATGTACATTTGGCATGTTTGCTTATTCATGTCATGTTCATGTTATTTTTATGTTGTGTTTTAATTTTTTTTATATATGTTGTAGTCGTGTCATATCTCTATTTATTTTATATTTTACAGAGTCATTGTAATTCAATTTTGAAAACAATTGTGTATTCATATTGTGTTTTATCATGTCTCAATTCATAACATATTTTGCCTAATTTGTCACAGTGATTCAATTTAGTGACAATTTTGTGTCAAATGACATGTATGTATTTTCTTTGTGTTCAAAGTATTATAAATTTTTAGACATCAATGATTAATATTATATATTGCCATGTTTGTGTATTTATATCGTATTCATATTATTTTTTTATATAGTGTTTTTATCATTATTTCTATGTTCTGTATGTGTCATGTCTCAATCATCTCATATTTTTCTTAAATTGACATTGTAATTCAATTTAGAGAAAATTTGGTATGTATTCATGTCGTGTCTTAATTCATGGTATATTTTGCATAATTTTCATAGTGATCCAATTTAGATAAAAATTTTTGTGTTTGTACGTATGCTTGTTATTTTTGTCTATTCAAAATATTATCAATTTATATAAACTTTCACAAGTTAATAATTCATTTTTATAAATTTTAATATGTTCAATTATTCATGTCATGTTCATGCTATTGTTTGTATTGCATTGCATTTTAATTATGTTCTCATATTGTATTCGTGTTGCGTCTTAGTTCATTTTATATTTTATATAATTTGTTATAATGATTTAGTTTTAACTTCAAATTCATTTATTAAGACTTTAAAATACAAACATATATTTAAATAAATGATAATTATTTTAAATACTTTTTAATTTTAAATTTATATAATTATTAATTTAATTAAATATTTATAAATATTAAAAATTCCCTAGCAAAGCGGGGGGGTGAATTCTAGTTTTTATTTAATACTAGCTACTTAAGTTTTTTTTTGGGTGCTGTATGGGGCCCGATTACGTAACTTTGGCGAAGTTCCATGGCCATCTTATGGCCTGGTGGTAGTTGTCGATGCTACCCATTTATATTGCTTACTTCTTTTGGCTTGATTTTTAGAATTGTAGTGTAGGGAAGTAGAGATCGTATCCCGCAAGGACCTTTAGAAGTTTTAAACTGATTTTGGGAATAGAAAGAAAAAAACGATGTGATGGTAGAATCTAATTAATAAAAGTATATAGGAATTTGATTTAAAACAAAAAAAAAACCTTAAAAATAATTTAATAAAAATCAATAATGATAAGACTTTGGTAGTAAATCGATATTGTTTACTAGTGTATCATCATCAATCATTGAAAACTCTTATGGATTTTTTAAAACAAATAAATCAGACATGGAATCAAATATGTATTAACTTTCTTACTTTCTCTTAGTTCCTAATTAACCAAGTTAAGCACTATGAGTAACCCTTATCATTTAAATACCCTAAAAGAAACTTTAGAATATAATTAAAAGATAGCTTTAAAAACTAGGAAAGTTTAACTGATTCAATCTAATAAAATCAAAAGCTGATTTTATTTAAGAAAAACTTGTATTTTTCTTAACTTTTAAAATTAAAACTTGACCATCCTCATTAAAGTTATTTTGTTACTTATGTAAAACTAATCAAACTATTACGTATTTGATTAATTAAACTAGCTCTAGATTAAATATGAGAAAACTACTAGTTTGCATCCTAGAAGTTGAAATCATATAACCATGACATTGAAATAAAAAAACACAAGATATTTGTAAAAAAATAATTGACTTCGAAAACAAATCATTTATTTCTTGTGATGAATAATGCAAAAGCTTGCGAATCTTTTTACTACCAAATAAAAAAAACTTGGAAAGGCATAGTTTAGAAAACAATGAATACAGTAGAGAGGAAGAATAAGAATGATATGATCAAAATTGTTTAACCTCTCTCTATTTATAGGGAAAGAATTTAACTAAAGCTAGGGATAAAGATAATTACATTAATTTATCAAAATAAAAATAAGAAATCAATCTTTAATCTTTATCTTGATCTCTTGAGAGGTTATGTGCAATCTTATTTCTAAATATAGCCATAAAGTTGGATTTGTGAGCTGATTTTCTTCATTTATCCAAGAGATAAATATAATCTAAAATATAATCTTTAAAGGTAATTACTTTAGCTTTCAAACTCTTAAACCAATTAAAACTTCATCTTCCAACTTCTTCTAGTGTGATCAAAGTTCTTCAAGATCAGCTCATTAGAATTCAAAACCCATACAAATTCTCTAACTTAGCCAATTTCTGCTTCTTTTGTATTTTTCATCCAATTAAATCCTGCAAGATAAAAAAGAAAAATAAATGCTTATGATAATCATAAAAAATAACTAGAAAAGATTAAAATAGAAAAATAATTTATATAAAATTAAGGACTTATCACCTGGTCTGGTGACTTTTCCTTTGTTTGTATGGCCATCAGTGCTTTTCAATCAGGATCAAGGAACTCCTAGAAAACTTTTTGATAGCTTCCTTTCTTCACTTCCATTTTCTTTTTAATAGTTACAATCTCAAATCGTAACTATATGCATATTTGTGGAATTTGCTTCAAATTGGCTGTGAATAATCTCTGCCTGCTAGGAATTAATTTGGAAGAATAAGTTGAGGCTTATTTCTGTTTATAAAACTAGTTTGATTGGTCTTTCAAGAAGATTTGGAAACTTTACTCTGTTACTGATGCCATAATCCTTAAGACAGCCTCTACTGCTAAATTGAGTTCCTTTTTATTGCCAAGGCTGTATCTTGCTGTGGAAGCGAAAAGAGCGAATGGCGTCCAGCTGAGGCTGCTTTATTTTGCATTCGAGCTATATCAAATTATGTTTCAGTTGTTGAAGGAAACGTAATGCCTCAGGTATGAATGATATTCATGTTACTTTTGGTCTTAACATTATCTTCCATCTCTCATCTTTCCATATATGCATCTGCAGTATTAAGTAGTTTTCAATGTGACTTACCTATGATATAAAATAAATAGGCACACATATGATGTCCTAAAAGTTCTGTAGCACTTCTGGTACTATTCTGGAGTTCATTGACAGTCTGAATGAGAGTTTTACAACTTGAAACTTTGTACTTGAGAAGTGACATATTTGTTAATCTTTGGATTTTACCCTCAGTTTTATTTGTAGTTCTGGTATAATATGATATCTTATTGTATAATCCATAAATAGACATTTTGCTAATGTGGTTGACTGGTTGGTTTAACAGGTTATGGATCTGCTTTCAAAACTGCCTCATCAGCCCCAGCTACTCCAAACAGGTATCTAGCACTTCATAATATGTGAAATTATCTACATTTTTCCTGCCCCCCACTGGGGACACAGCCTGCTCGGCGGAGACGGTGAACATCTCCTTCAGAGGCAGTAGATGTGTTTCGAGTCCAATATGCCTGCTCTCATCTGGCCTTTCATGGAGAGGCGCTGCTACAAAAATTGCAAAGTAGCACTTCTACTATTTTTAAAATTTTATAGTTTGTTATCTGAGTTCATCTTCAGTAACAAGAGTGATGTTTGTCTTTACTAAATTTCAGTTTGCTTAATTATTGGAGCATACTCTAAGTGGCTTGATGCTGCATCAAGTGGTTTTTCTAAGTTGCCTTTGGTGATTGATATTCTCATGAGCGGGATGCGTACCTCTGAAGATTCTGCAGCAACTGCTGCTTTGGCATTTAGACACATCTGTGATGGTATGGTATCTCCCTTGTTAATTATTTGACTGCTTTCTTTTGTATCTTTTGGAATATTATGGTATGCATCCCCAGACAAGTTGAAATAAAGGACGTTTGTGCTTGTAATAACATGACTAACTGTTTTAGGTGCTTGTTGTTGTACTTTGATACAGCATAGATGCATCTTTGTTTTGACAAATTGTTGATGTTATTGCTATTCAACCACTGTCAAAATGTGACAAATGATACTTAGGCATTGAGGTTAGGTGTGTGTGTGTGTGTATTTTTTTTTTTTTGTTTTGTTTCCTCCTTTCAAAATCATATTAAGAGTGGGAAATAAAATTGGGACTGATACTGTTCTATTATTTTCAACTTTGTTCTGAGTTTGGACAATAATGAACTCATCATGTGAGATTATGTAATGGAATGCCATCACCCTTCTGAAAAGAAAAAGGAAGGAAAAATAAGAAAAAGAATGGAAGGATGGAAGAACATTTCTATCTGCATCATCATACATACATATTTATACATTCATATCTTCTCAGATGTCCTTGGAATTTATAAAATTTTCAGATAGCTAGTTGCCTGATTTAATACATAAATGTTGAAAATGTTTTGCTTTATGATTCTGCATTTAGAAATTTAACTTTGGATTCAAATTGTTCATGTTGAATGCAGATTGCCGTAAAAAGCTTTGTGCTTACTGTAAACAACTTTTCCATATATACTATACAGCAGTTAATGGGGAAGGTAGTTTTAAGGGCTCTGCTGAGGACTCATTGCACTTGGTAGAAGCTTTGAGGTGTGTTTGTTACTCAGCTACTTTAGGGGCTAAAGATATGGATAGTGACTCTTATATTGTCCACTTGATTTCTTGATGGCTGTTAAATTATTTCCTCAGCATGGTTATTACCGAACTTCCACCAGAGCCTGCGAAGGATGCCTTGGAGGAGCTGTGCTTATCGGTTGTTACTCCTTTGCAGGTCAGTTTGTTTCCAGCTGGAGTAATTAGTAGAACTTATTTTTATTTTTGTTTGACAATTGATCCTTTTTTACGATACATTACCAGGAAGTTATCAACCAAGGACCAGAAGTTTTAGAGAAGAAACATGCTCGCGAATTAACAGTTTACATAGATCGATTTGCATATATCTTTCGGTGAGGAAATGTTTCCCCTCCCCTTTTTATTATTGTTTCTGTTGGTTTGTCGAGGTTTTTTCACCATACAACTGGAACCAATTCTAGGTATGTAAATCATCCTGGAGCAGTCGCAGATGCAATTAACAGGCTTTGGCCAATATTCAAAGCCATATTTGATCTGTAAGTTTTTAACAACTTCCTAAATAGGTCATCATCACCCTGTGAGTGTTGCTAGGTTTTTGATCTTTATCTGATTTGTTCTTTAAATGCTTCTGTGGTAGTCGTGCTTGGGACATGCGGACCATGGAGTCACTTTGCCGTGCTTGCAAATATGCTGTGAGTCTGCTATTCTGTTTAGTATTTTACTCAGTTGGCTCAGCAATATTGATTTCTATTGACTGAATTTAGAAGTTTGATTGTTAATCAACATTCAGCCAAACACATCTTAGATACAAATTTGGCATTCTCCAATCAACATTCATGTTATTGTTATGCCTTTCTTCTCTGGCGGTAGGAGTTGCGTGAATAATTGCAGTTATAATATTAATTCTGAAGAATTTATGTTACAAATCAGATTTCCTAATTATACGATTACATTATTAGAATGTGATTGTTAAATTAGTTTGTTTGATCATGGAATGTGGTGTGCCTCTACCATTGTACTTAAGCTAGTCCGTTTTTATTTTTTAGGTGAATATGAATCTGTTCCAATTGATCTTTTTGTAGTTTTACTTCTCTTAAATTCTTTTGCCACTTTTTTTTCCTTGTATTTTGCATGGGTTTGCCAACCTAGCTGCCCTGAATCATAAGATTTGCATCTCTAGAGGATGTTATCTGAGTGGCTCCTGAGAGAAGTTAAATTAATTTTGTAATTACTATCTTGAAGGTAAAGTCAATTGGAATCTGTAGTCCTTAATCTGGGGGGGTAGTTGCTATTATTATGTTATTCAGGTACATTCTTAGCTGAGCCGTGGGTTTTGCTTAGAGGAAGATTTACCTTACACGTTCTGGGATCAAATCCAAGGATCCTTCTGCTCCTGGGTTGTTCCCCGTACCTGGCATAGAAAAAAAGAACGTTAATG
Organism: Adansonia gregorii; assembly: GCA_038382025.1. Lineage (NCBI taxonomy): Eukaryota > Viridiplantae > Streptophyta > Magnoliopsida > Malvales > Malvaceae > Adansonia > Adansonia gregorii. The sequence goes on from JBBYHO010000018.1 coordinate 4,011,161, forward strand.
AATCTCTTACTAGCAGTCACGTGTGTGAAAATAATCAGCATTACTAGTCAGCAGCAATATACTCAAAATTTTCTTTATTAGGTGAGAACTTCTGGAAGGTTTATGGGAATCACAATCGGAGCAATGCTTGAAGAAATTCAAGGCCTGTACCAACAACATCACCAGCCATGCTTCCTATATCTCTCCAGTGAAGTTATAAAGGTAAAGTTTTTTCTTCGTTAATATTGCTAGTATGACTTGTATTCATTTTGATTAAAATGCTGAGATGTCAGTGACACTTACTCTGCAGATATTTGGCTCTGATCCTTCTTGTGCAAGCTACCTCAAAAATATGATTGAGGCGCTCTTCAAGCACACAGCATGTCTTCTCACAAGTATTAAGGTATGGCTTGAGTGAGTGGTATATATGTGTGTGTGTGTGTGTGTGTGTGTTCATATATATATATATATATATATATTTTCTGTCATCTAAATTTGCAAATATGTCAACTTATACATAATTTGTTGTTACAGGAGTTCACCCGAAGACCAGACATAGTAGATGATTGTTTTCTGTTGGCATCAAGGTGCATTCGTTATTGTCCTCAATTATTTATCCCTTCTGCTGTTTTTCCAGCTTTAGTAGATTGCTCGATGATTGGGATCACAGTACAGCACAGGTATGGCCTCTTTCCTTCTCGCTGCCTGTATTTATTGCATGAACTTGTTTGTTCATTTGTCTGTGGCTATTCGCACGACTCTATTTGCCTGCAGTATTGTTGAAAACTGAAAAAATAGGTTTTTCTATTCTGTTTTTAGAGTATTACAGAACACATACTTACATTATAGCCCTAGCACTCATCTAAGATCTAAAGTCCACCATAATCAAAATCCCATGATTTAAGGGATTGATTAGAAAAATCAAATAGTGAATCTAATCCCATTATTTATGGGA
>JBBYHO010000018.1:4016470-4038669 GCA_038382025.1 Adansonia gregorii
TATATATATATATATATATGAGAGAACTTGCATCATTTTCACTTCCTATATTTTTGATAATCATAATAAAAAATAACTGTAAAACAATAACAAAAAGGGGCTCATCTGATTGAAATAAGCCAAAATGAATATGTGAGAAATCAAATGCAATTTGGTTATTAGCAGTTCATATTGAAAAGGATTGTACTTTGTATCCTACCTACTCTTACATCATAGAAAACGTTAATGAAAGAGTTGCTGGAACTGTTATCTCTGGCCATTTGCCAACTAACCATTGCAGCATGCTGGTCTTCTTGCATACCATCTTCCCTCTAGTAGGTTTATGACTTCCTTCTGGTCTTTTGTATTAAGCTCATGTGGGCAAGGGGAGTATAATCGAGCATGGTTTAGCATTTAGATTATTATTCAAAATTTTTCTCAAAGGTCAACTTGATTATAGTTCGTTGCGCCATTTTAGTTTGTCTTTAGCACAATGGTGCTATTCATGCATGATTCAGGTCTCAAGATGCTAGAAAAAGGAGCAAGGAAAAAAAAAAACGACAAGTAAAGTATTCACATGAGTCATAAAATTCTCCTAGGGTTGTCTGGAAGAATTGAAGTACGGGTTCATACTTTGGACAGTATTTGCTTATTTCTCTATTTACATATCATAATTCATGTGGTGATTGTCTGATTCAAAAGTAGTTGGTTAACTGCTAGAAGAAGCAACAAGTGGTCCTTTCTCTTAAATAGGTTAGCTACACGGATTATATTGCAGGCATCATTTTAATCTTCTTAAAAAAATGTCTCAAGTAAGACTAGCAATGGCAAGTTCCTTTTTGATAGTTTCCATCCACTTCTTCTGGACTTTTTCTCACATCTTCATTAAGAGCATTTCTAAGCCTTCATGTCTTGTCCAAACACCTTAAATGTATTTCCACGACTTTGTTGTTGATTGGTGCCACCGTACCTTTTTTAAGTATATCTGTTCTTCAGATCAAAAAAAAGAAAAAAAGAATGTCTGGTCTTAAATTTTAAGGTGACATGAATCCTTTTGTATGTTAGATTCATCTCTTGGTTTTTCCCTTCGACTATAACACCGTGTTCTTTTTTGCCTGTTTGCAGTTTTCTGTTTCATTATATATAAGTATCTACTCATATTTCACTTTGACCTTCTTTTTCCTTTTAGGTTGCTGATAATTTGCTTCATGATGCCACTAGCAATCTAGAGACTTTAATATTTTGCTCACAGACTCTTAGAAGCAAGGTAACTTTAACATGCATTTATTTGCTCAATGTTCTAGATCAAAGTCTTGTTATACATGTGATATTGCATTGTTTTGATAGGTACAACGTGATTTTGAAGAATTACCGTCTGAAGCTTTTCGCCAATTGAGGGATTCCTTAAATGTGAGTTGGTGCTGCATGCATATTTTTTGACCATTGAAGAGGCTTAGATTCAAACATCATATCAACTTCTAATGAAATTGACATAGCAAATAAATTATTTAACTTGTTTTTTAAATTTTAGTGATGCGCTCACTTTCATGATTTCAAATCATATGAGTAGGATCATAAACTTGTATGGTGCATTTGTTTTATTATTTTTTCCTCTCGTTCAGAAATGTAAATTTTTTATTCTTATTATTATGTACTTTTTAAATCTGCTCTCTCTTGTTGAAGTTAGCATAAATTAATATGTTTATGTGTGCAAGCATGGAGATGCATACTGCTATAGATAATGCTTATGCATCACCTATATAGAGATCTAATAAATTGATATTTCAAATGCAGAACTTGTTGAAAAAGTTTCATAAAGGGCCTCCTATTGTCCGTACTCAGGTACCATACACTTGCAATCTAAATTTTTTGGAACATGAAACTTTTGTGCTCAGTTTTTTCTCTTTGTAGATTAGCATTGCAGTTGCCGCTTTGGCTGTACATGTTCCTGCAAAAGACTGGGGAGATGGTGGAATTGTCAGTTGGCTTCGGGATGAGATGAACTCTCATCCAGAGTATATACCTGGATTTTTGGAGCTACTTACTGTCTTGCCTGAGGTATTTTCAAATTTTAGGCTTAAGTTTTCAAGTCCAGAATTAGTTGCATGTTATATAGTTTTGGCTTGTCTACCTGATTTACCTTCCAGCTGGAGTTTATTTGACATCTGAACTGGTCATATGTCTAATTACTTGATTTTTTTTTTTACCGTTACATACCTTCTAAATAAACATCTTGAATTAATTAGTTGTCTAATTAGTTGATGACTCTAACTGGAATGCATATTCCATTTCATCAGAAAGCTATAATCCTTTTTAACATTTTCCTGATGCCTTAGCGTAGGAGAGAACTTCAAACCTTCTAAATGAACATGGCAATATGGAAAATAAAGTTGTTTCTTACATGTTATAACAAATTGGTAATTATGGCTACTTTGACAGTGTCAATGACATTGATAACTGTTTCTTGTTTGCAACCAGGAAGCATTCAACTACAAGATAGCAGCTCGTCCGGAACGACGCCGTCATTTTGAGAAAGAGCTTACTTCTCAAATGGAAATTGCTCTTAATATACTGACAGCTTGTTTAAATATAAGTGAATTAAAAGAGCAGGTGGGAGCTTTACTTGTTTTATTACTTATATATTGTAGTTTTATTTAGCATCTGATACGATGAACTAAGAATGGAAGAGAAAGTGGGAACCGGACAATTCATAGCAACTACAGAAGAGTAAAAGAAAAAAAAACAGTGTAAAGGGACAAAATGGAACTCAATATGTATAAAGTAATGTCAAATTAATTGGGACATGCATCTCCCTTCCCACTTGCATGCCACTTCTTAGCTCGAGGATTATAGGGAGCTTCATCAATTTCCCATAGTGTATGATATAAATAATTCCAGTTGGGAAGAAATATTTAACAAAAGGGACTTCCAGCATTCAAGGCATTGAAGACTCAGCATTCATTTCTCTCTTTGATACTGATTATCACAGTGCAATTATTGCTAAAACTTGCCTGTGTTAGGTTGCATACTTGTTTGGCATGCATGCGAAACCTTTTGTAATGGTAGTTTGCACGAAGCTGAAACTTAGTAGTTAATTTTAAAATTTGGGTCTGTTGATTATGTTATTTAATCTTAGTATTTTTATTGATGGTTGGCTTGCATAAATGTAACTTCTTCTGCTCAGAATATAGGGTGCATAGGGAGGAGGAGCTGCATATGGCTCACGCACAAGCTTGCATAAATGTAGCTTCTTCTGCTTAGATGATAGGGTTGTAGCAAGAGCTTCATATGGCTCTTGCTTGTTAACAAAAGAACTGAGGCTTAAAGCTTATAATAAGCAGTAGCTTCTTCATGACAACCCAAATGCAATTTGTAGCTGGTTCGTTCTATAGAAAATAACTGTGGGTCTGCTGTTAAAAAAACCAGTGTTAGACCATTTATGGCAACGGCCTTTCTCTCCCTCTTCATCAATTTCCGCTGCAAGAGTTCAAGTTGAACGCGTGACTAGAAATCTAAATCTGCTACTAAGAGGAAGAGAAAGTAGGATATTGTTATCACTGCCTCTTTTCTTCCCTCATTGCTTATGGTGTGATGTTACAGATATGCCTTTTATTTTTTTTTATTTGGTGAGGGGGGATATATAGTTTTGTTATGGGCAAATAATGTTGAAAACAGGAAGAAGACCTATTCTAGTTTGTTGACTTGTTAACTTCTGTCAATTAAAGCATTCATGAAGATTTTCCTCCAAAAAAAAAAGTTCTCATTTTCATTGATGTGTGTTACATATTAGCTACCTGCTTATAACGGTTGATTAAGTGGCTTCTTTTGTTACTTCGACATGATTGACTTATCAGGTTCTTGAGGCATTTGCTTCTTGGCTTCGGCTAAAGCATGGGTATGCATTTTTTATTCACTATCTTTTTATTTACTGAAAAATTTTATGTTCCAAATTTTTTTTAGGGGATTAATTTGGTTGATTTTTATGCAGTCTGCAAGGAATTTGGAGTGATGGCTTGTTTTTTTCCATTTAATTGGTAGTGGGGTATATTTAACAATTCAGTATTTGTGGCACTATTCCATGTTAGTGGTGCATTGTTATAGATGATATTTTTAGAACTTGGCTCCTTAGGGGTTGGGTCATTATATGTTGAAATCAGCAAGAGGATTTTTTTTAGTTTTGCCATGGTTTACAATTGGGCATGCCCTCTAAAAAATTTCTGAAATGGCTGTGTGTGTGTGTGTATGTTTTTTTTTTAATTTTTTTAATTTTTAATTTCTTGAGTGTATTATGTCCTGGTCTACTGGGAAAGTTTCGGGTCCCTGTTCCCTGGGGGATAGGGTTGGATGGGTGACTGGGGGTGGAAAGTTAATGCTTGGTCAGTATTGGTGAACGTGGACTTTTTTGGTTAAATTAATGTTGCTAACAGCTTCGATAAAATAAAAAAAATGGTGCTAACAGCTAAGTTAGCTGACTTTTGGTTGCTTGCACATATTCCTCTTTTTTTATTCTAGCTGTAAATTAATAGACAATGTCTTTGACTGCCTCCAGTTTTGTTATTTTTAGGGAGATAATTATTTGAGAACATGTCTTGCTCAGATTTGAATTTGCAGTCATTCATGGGTTGATTTTAACTTCTGTTGGTTTAGGATCCCTGGGTCTGTGCTTGCAACTCACCCGTTGGTGCTAACAGCTCTTTCAAGCTTGAACTCTGATATACTTTCAGAGGCATCTGTAAATGGTATTGCATTTTTTGAGAAAATATAATTTCTCAGTAAGCTCCGCTACTAAATTTTTTTTGTAGTTGGATCGATCCTCGTTGGAAGGTGGTGGTTAGGTATATGGGTTTTATTGATCTTTCCCCCTATTTTTGCAGTTGTTTCTGAATTGATACACTACACAGCATCAGGAAGCTCTAGTGGTGTTTCTGTACAAATGCCATTAATTCAAGTAATTGTGCCTCAAGTTATGAATCTGCAGGCACAGCTTAGAGATTCTTCGAAGGTATGACATTAATTCCACTTAATTAACCCTCCTATGCTCTGCTCTTTTTCTCTAAGAAAAAATTCATCTCATATGACAGACAATGGATGTATGTGGATTTAATATAAAAATTTTTAGACGAATTTGACATAATTCAGTTTCTAATATTTTTGAGTTGGGTTAGGTTTTTTGGGGGTGTGGGAGGGTTGCTGTGCTGAAAGTTAGATGTTGATTTTGGTTTATGTGTGAAATATTCATAAATAGTGTAAATTTGTTTATTATTTGTACAACATGTCATGTGTTGATCTTGTAGACATCGATACCATGTATTGGTGTCAATAAGTTAATCATTCTCAGCATGTGCTGTGCGTATGTCATAGTCTTTAGATTGTTACATTATTTTTAACTGGTAAATTAGATTTATTCATTAGCCATAACCTAGAAGATAGAAAGTATGAGCCAATTCATTCCCTGTTACAAACAGATGGGTGGAATTTAAGATGTTTCACTTCATAAATCAGCTGCATGTTGGGTATAATTGGGATGAACATATCTTTATGTCATAGAATCAGCTGCATTTTGGTATAATTGGTATGAATATATCTAGTATGTGTTGTAGAAGACAGAAATATGTTTAATGCTATAATGTTTGGCATCCTTTATCCCCTATATTACGAGAATGATGTTGATTTATTCTTTTTTTTTTTAATTTGTAGATATTTTTCTTTCTCTTTTTGTGATTCTTCCAAGGGTTGCCATGTCCTATAGAATGGAAATTATCTAACACACTGCCGGTGGAGTTAAAGGGTTGCCTCATGTCTCATTAAGTTATATTTGAAAAAATTGATATAATAAAGCAAGGAAGCATGGCAATCTTTTAATTCCACTTGTGGAGTTTTAAAAATTCTCTAGTGGTGTATGAAACAATAATCCCAACTAGGATTTGGTATATTCTTTCTTTTTTCACTGGCAGAATTTTGAAAGCATTGTTTGATTGTGGATTCTTGTTGGAACTTCATTGCATATTTGAGAAAAGTAACCGTATTTTGAAATCTTAATCCCTAAATTGTGCTTTGTGCTTTCAGGATGAGGAAGATGTGAAAGCCATTGCTCGATTATTTGCGGACATGGGCGATTCATATGTCGAACTGATTGCAACTGGTACATAACATTGCTATATGTTAAATTGCAACAATCACTGAATACTTTTCACCTTTTAAAAGCAGATTGCTTTGAATTAATGCAAGTTGCTCTTGTTCCCATGGACAGTATTGAGAATTTTGTCTGTGATTTGTCTTCTTCCATATAATTGATTGATTTTCTTTTCAGGTTCGAGTGAAGCAATGATGATAGTGAATGCTTTGCTAGAAGTTGCTTCCCGTCCAGAATATGATATTGCTTCAATGACCTTTAATTTCTGGCACAGTCTACAGGTTATCTTGACAAAAAGGTTAGTTCAAGTGAACATTGCCTAGTGTTATAAGTTGTTATTGATTTGAGTTTTTCTTGAATGCCAGGAATTCTTCATTTGGTGATGTAGCATCCACTGAAGCCGAGAGAAACCAGAGGCTTCAAGCTTTTCGTCAATCATATGAATCTCTTGTGTCCTTGGTGAGTCTGCCAGTTCACTTTTTTGGCAATTCCGCTTTAGTAGTGTGTTTAGTAAAAGTTCGGAGCTATTTACTGTCCCTGTTGTTATCAAAGGTGAAAGGTGCCTTGATGGTGCTAAGGGCCTTGCTTTCCTAGGGTGCTACCTTCTGGTATGCCACGTAGGAAGCTTTATTCGGGCACTTCAATTAATGCCTAGGCACACCTTTTGCTAGGGAAGAGGTGCCAAAAAGCCTTGCATTGGTGAATTTTCCCTTTAATGTCTATAATTTTTTAGTTGTGCTTCCAATTTTACAAAATGGAAAATACATGAATTTTCTACAAGCATAAATAGGTTTACTAGTGTATTCATTGGAGATGGAATTGCCCTCCTTTTCTGAAGTCTAGGTTTTCTGCAAAACAAAAAAGCTACATTGCTGAAGTTGTTGATTGCTTCCATTGTCCAGAACAAATCTAGAAAAGATATATAACTTATATTATCCTCCACTTCTCTTATTTCTCTCTGACTATTATGTTTAATTGCTTTTTCTTTTTCTTTTGTATCTTCATGGAGAGCATACATCTCAGCTTCCATCATATAGAACATTTTGACAATGAAAATAAAGGATACATTGCAGCGATTCTATATTCTTAAATAGCGTAACCTCTGTTTTTGTAATATGAAGACTTATATGTAGTACAACCTTGCTTTACATGATCGAGAACTATTTTAGACACTAGTAATCCTAGAACTGGTGCCTCACCTTAGCGCGTTGACTTCATTGGTATCCTCTAGCATCAGTATGTTTGCAGAAGCCCAAACTTTGCTTCTCTGTAAGTCAAAAACTGATATGTTATCATTCTTTAGATTATTATATGGGATCTTAACCATAAGAATTTGTGGAATTTAGTATTTGTTTCATCCTTAGTCTTCTCTGATGGATTGGCAATTTTTAGTGGAAAGACTAGCATGCTGTTGATGCCTGCTATTTGCTTCAGTGCCTTTTTTTTTTCTTGAAAAAGTATTTTATGATAATCAATGTTTAATATGAGGTATATTTATTGTTACACATCTATCTCTTCTGAAAAGGAAGAAGGGCAAAAAAGTTTTTCCGTGGGTGAACTTTAGCTGATTGAGAAAGAATGAACTTCATGTTCAATTTTTAAAATTGTATTTTCCTATCGGCTAAGACTTTGGAGTGCCACGGTTTTTCTCCGCAGGTTAGCTCTCGAGTTCAATATCCCCAAGGCTATCAAAGTCTTTCATATGAGGATCTCAGGGAATTCAAACAGACTAGATATGGTAATAATTGGCTGTTTTTGTTGTCTATTATCCTTTTCTTGTGAAAAGCCTAGTAAACGGCTTGAGTAAAAACCATATCCTGATGGATGGTTTTGGGTTCAAATAGTGACAAACATGTGATTTGGGGTGTTTTTCTTGAGATTTTTAAAGCCCTGTTTTTGCTGCTGTATTTTGACATTGATGCTTGGTACTATACACAGCATTTCCTAATTATCTTGACATGGAACTATGATTTATGAGACTGTATATCATATTCCTATGATTGTACGTAACTTACGCACTCATTTATTAACAAGTCTTTGTGCATGTATATGTGCATATAATTGAATTTCACTTGCTTCTTGATCTGGCTTACCGTGGAACAAGTATCAAAATACTTCATATAAAATTTTAAGATGATTGATAGCACCTACATATGTCTTTCATTTGTTTGTGAATTTGAAGTTTTAGTTCCCAACATATTACGGGCAATCCTCTCAATTTCAATTGGGTTTTTTTGTTGATATTCCTATAACATTTTCATATTATCATGATAACTATAAGGCATGTGATGGCAGCTCACAGCAAATTATTTTCATTTCATGATGAGCATGTTCCAAATGATGTAGACCATTATTCAAAGGTGGCCATCTCTAATTAAGCAGATAGATGTAGATTCCAAATGGATTATAGGGGGCACAAAATCTAATATCATAAACTGCATGTTTATTCTACAATCTTAGTTCAAGATTTGGAAATGGCTTTAGAAATGGGGTCCCCCCATAAATTGCACTCTTTAAGTGTAGGTCTTGATGAGGGCATGCTAACATTAAATTGATTGCTTGCTGGGGTGCCCACCCCTTCATTCTGGTGATTTCACTTCCATGTTGGTTTTTGTATCTGTTAATACTTTATATGCTTATAGAAGTGCGTTTAACCTCTAGCTAAATGTTTCTGACATATCATGTATCCAAACCACTTTAAGTAGTTCGACTTGATTGATTCTTTTGTACATCTCCAGTCTCTCTGTCTACCTCGCTAGTGCAATGGGCTATTTATGAGGCTTTTTTTAAAAAAAAATTTAATTCATGTCTTCTGTTAAGAACATATTATCCATTTTAGCTTCATCTTTGTGTCAGAAGTAACCACAGGGTCATCTGGTGGCATGCATAATCATATATATATTAATTGAGTGTAACTGTTATATAAAGTGTCATTGAGTTTTGGTTTGTAAATATAGGTCCATTGTGCTTATAATTTGCTCTCAATAATTGTTGCTTTGGCAACTGGTAGCTAGCTATTCTTGTACGTTATTCAGAATACACTCCCAATGGAATGCAAGGGAATCAGCTGTTGTTGGCTTTGACTTATGCTGATTATGTGCTACCTTGAGGGAACGATTTCTGCTTGTGTGATTTGAGGCGTTGATTTAAGACTATCTTGTAACTGAAGTGATGGAATTTTCTTTGACTGATTATCAGGTGAATTGTAATTTTTTACTAATGTTTTTATAGTTTTGTTTCAATTGGCCAAGAATAGCATATATGTTCAGAGGAAAATCATGTGTAGCACCTAGGCAGAAAGTTCAGTGTCCTTCTATGGTAGGTAAGGTAACCACATGGAAAAATCTATATTGCAAAGAAATCAAATTCATTTAGCAAGTAGCGTAGCTTTCTTCTAACTGTTTAAAAGGAAGAGTCAAAGGATAACATGTAGACACCAGCCTGCTCAAATTACTGTTTGCGTATGTTTTTTGGATCCCAGCAGCAATTTTGAGCAACTTAAAGGCTTAAAATGCTGCTTTTTTTTCTTTAACGTGATAATGTTGAAGTTAGAATGTTTCTTCTATTGGAGTAACTTGGGATCTTCATCAGATAGCATCTCATTCGAGTCAGGGTTATTAAAAAATGCTCTATCAACTTATGTACTTAATGAATGCTTATGCTAGATAATCTTCATTTTGGTGGGCTATTTTGCAAAATATCCTTGTAGATAACTATGAGCCTTTGTTTTAATATTTCTATCCAATGTGAAATGCTAAAATGAAAGTGTAAAAGATTAATGGGTTAGATTACGTGATGGGACTGCCTGATACTTAATTTCTGCACCCTATTAGTGCAAGATTTTTAAGCCAACGTTGGTTTTTAGTTTGTCAACTCATGTTTAGTGCAAGGATATTAATTGTCTTATTGTAGATCTAAGATTCCCCTTCAGTGTAACATTTGCAGCAGATGGGCTTGTCAGGGGCTAGTGCCACCAAGCAACTAGAGTATGCAAATCAAATTTTAAGTACCATATCGTGTGGTTTATATTTTATGCTGTTGGTTTCTTAGGTGGTCTACTATCTGACCTTATTTTGCAGGATATTTTATAGGTACTATAGACCATTACCTAGCATAACCAGTAGCAAACATTCTCTTAGAACTTCTTTCATGGGTTAATGGAGCTTATGTGTTTAAACGTTTAAGTGAAAAGCAGAGCAGTTTCCTTGTTCCATCCATCTAATGGAACTAGTTACACCCTATGCACGCCCGAACTCTGATATTTTTCTAATTCCCCATTCTAGCACTTAGTGTATAGTGACTTTTTTATCACATAAAAAAGTTCTCTAGCTATTATATCTCCTTAATTTATGTCAGACTATGTGCATGTTTCTAATCAGACGACATGAAGTTTGCTTCTGGGATTAACTTTTCTGGACATGTTTTCTCTTGTAACTGAATCACTAGGCCATTATTGAATTGTTAAAGTAGGTGTCTTTATAATCCACTTAATCTAATATATGGAAATATTTTCGTCATATTTTCTGTCTGCAACTTGGTTGGAGTTCTTTTTGAATGTAAAGGTCATTAGATTTATTTATTTCCTTCTTTTGTTGAAAGATATATTTTTGGCTTTGATAAGACCCTGATGGGATCTGTTATGTGCTAGCTGTTGCGGATGTGTTAGCAGATGCAGCATCAGTTTTAGGTGGTGATGTGACGCTGCAAATTCTTTACATGAAGCTCTTAGAGGTATGTATTATTTGCTTTAGTTACAATATGAATTATATTCTTGAAGTAAGTTTGTTTTCTTTATATGACTCTTGTATCCTGGTATGTGGATGGCAATAAATAGTAAAAGATTGGATATCCGGCACTATCTGATCCCTTTTCTGAGGATTTGGATATTAGATTACTATCTGCAGCGGATATGAAGTGGATTCGGATATGAACTTTTGGATATCTATTATTTGAAACCACTTTGATTTTTTTTTAGATAGTGTTAGATATCTGAATGCGCTTTATTTATGTGGATAACGGATTTGAATAACCGAATTCCGATATCCATTTTGATATTTAATTATTGTTTTACTTATATTTTTATTTTAAAAAATGATTTAATAAATTCGGATATTTAATGGATATTGCTTTTTAAATCAGATTCAGATTCCGATAATAGGCGGATAATAAACAGATTTGGATTTCAGATAAATTAAGTGGGTTCAGATATTTAATGTCTCTAGCTTGGTAGTAGTTAATAAAGGTTTGTAATAGGTGGCTGAATTTCTATGCTCTGAAGTGCATGACATTGTCATGTTAAGAATGTTTTTGCCAATTTGGCAACTTCTTGGAGTTGCGTTACAGTCTCCTCCCACCTACTTTTCTTACTGAATTAGTTATTGCAGTAATTTTTAGAGAGATAAAGGGAGATAGAAAGTAGAGGTGAGAGAGAGGGAGAGAGAGGGATTTTAAACATCTGTACAGACATCTCTATAGGTGTTTGGCTGGTTTATCTGCTGGTATACTTAAGTTAATTTGGCAGGTTTTCAAATGTAATTACCTTCTGGCCAAAAAATTTTCTAACTGCCGCATTGCTGGTGGTAAGAATAGGCTTTCAGGATGTTTCAGTCGTATTAGCATTGTAGGTTTTCCTTGGTGATATATGGGACCAATCATAATTTTTGCTCATATTTATGGCCTTCTTGTGGCCTAGCCTGGTGTTTGACCTAGTTCCAATTGCCATCAGTGCTTTTAAATGAGGATCAATGTATTGCTCGCAAGCTTTTGATAGCTGCCCCTATTTTCGTTTAATAGTTACAATCTTGAATTACAACGTTATTTATATTTGTGGAACTGGCTTCTAATTGGTTGTGAATAATCTTTGTCTTTAGTTGTGCAACTTAAGTTTGATTGGCCTCTTGAGAAGATTTTGGAATAGTATATTTTGCTCTGTTACTGATACAATCATTTAGAATGCCCCTATTGCTAAATTGAGTTTTCGTTTTCTGTATTATCAAGGCTGTATCTTGCTGTGGAAACGAACAGAGTCAATGGCGTCCGGCTGAGGCTGCTTTATTTTGCATTCGAGCTATATCTAGTTATGTGTCAATTGTTGAAGCAAACATAATGCCTCAGGTATGAATGAACATTAAATTCCTGTTATATGCTACATATTTTACGCCACATAGATATTGTCCTTGATGTTAGCAGCCACTAATTTGATTAGAGTCTTAACATTATCTCCCATCGCTATGTTTTCATTTGTGCATCTGCAGTATTAAGTAAACTCACCTATGATATCAAGTACATACGTATAATTTCCTTGAAGTTAGGTAGCTCTTCTGGTACACTGTACTCTGGTGTTCATTGGCAGTATGAATGAGAGTATGCTAAATGTGCTAATGTTTGCATTTTACCTTCAGTTTATTCACAGTTATGTTTTGAAATCATATGTTACTTTATAATCAACAGAATACTTGTGTTGTTGGTGTGATTGGTATTACAGGTTGTGGATTTGCTTCCAAAACTGCCTCATCAGCCCCAGCTACTCCAAACGGGTAACCTAGCACTTCATAATCTGTGAAATTACCTACTTTTTCTCCCCCAGACTGGTAAAGGTCAATGGGGAGTGGAGATGGTGAGCATCTCCTTCCAAAGCAGTAATTGTCTTCTGAGGCACAAAATGTTTCCTCTCATCTGTCCTGCCACGGAGAGCATTGCTACAAAGATTGCAAAGTAGTGTTTTTACTATTTTTAGATTTTGTAGTTTATCTGAATTTATTTCAATAATCAAGAGTTATGCGTATATGTAAAAAATATCAGTGTGCTTGATCATTGGAGCGTTTTCTAAGTGGCTTGATGCTGCACCAAGTGGTTTCTCTAAGTTGCCTTTGGTGATTGATATTCTCATGAGTGGCATGCGTACTTCTGAAGATTCTGCAGCAGCTGCTGCTTTGGCATTTAGACACATCTGTGATGGTATAGTGTCTCGTTCATTAACTATTTTACTGCTTTTTTTATCGACCTTGGTATCCATTCCGGGACAAGCTGATGTAAAGGATATTCGTGCGTGTAACAACAAGACTAACTGTTCTATCTAGGTGCTTTTTGTCGTTGATGTAGCATGTGATACATCTTTGTTTTAACAAATTGGTGATGTCACTGCTGTGGAACCACTGTCAAAATTTTACAAGTCATAGATAGGTGTTTTGATTTCATCTTGATTTTTCTAGTAGAAATTAAGAGTGGCAGGTAAACTTTGGATTGACTTTTCAAGTCTTTTCAACTTTATATTGAGTTTGGAGAATCATGAACTCATCATGTGGGATTTTGTATAATGGAATTTCCCCTCTCCCAAGAATAAAAAAGAAGGAAAAATTAGAAAAAGAGCACCAAGCATGGAGGAACGTTGCTTTCTGCATTGTTTTACGCACACACACACACACACATATGTATAAATCTTCTCAAATAGTTCCTGGTGTATCCTTTGAATTGATCAATTTTTCATATAGCTAGCTGCCTGATTTCATACTTGGACGGTGAATATTTTGCTTTACGATTCTGTTGTGAATATTTTAACTGTGGATTCAAATGGTTCTTGTTGAATGCAGATTGCCGCAAAAAGCTTTGTGCTTATTTTAAAGAGCTTTTCCACATATACTACACAGCAGTTAATGGGGAAGGTAGTTTTAAGGGCTCTGCTGAGGACTCATTGCACTTGGTTGAAGCTTTGAGGTGTGTTTGTTATTCAACAACTTTAGGGGCTAAAGATGTGGATAGTGACTTATAGTCTTTCATTGGCCACTTCATTTATTAATGGCTGTTAAAAATTTTTTCCTCAGCATGGTTATTGCTGAACTTCCACCAGAGCCTGCTAAGGATGCTTTGGAGGAACTCTGCTCATCAGTTGTTACTCCTTTACAGGTTAGTTTGTTTCCATTGGGTTAATTAGTAATACTTTTTTTTTTTTTGAGAATAGATAATTTTATATGATATGTTACCAGGAAGTTATACACCAAGGTCCAGCAGTTTTAGAGAAGAAGCATGCTCGTGAATTGACAGTTCACATAGATCGATTTGCATATATCTTTCGGTGAGATAAATGTCCCCTCTGCCCTCTTCCCTCCCCTTTCTATTTTCGTTGTTTCTGTTGGTTAGTGAGTTTTTTTTTTTTTTTCCCTTCTCCTTGCAACTGGAACCAATTCTAGGTATGTAAATCATCCTGAAGCAGTCGCTGATGCAATTCACAGGCTCTGGCCAATATTCAAAGCCATATTTGATCTGTGAGTATTGAACAACTTCCAAAATGGGTAATCACCATCTCAGTGTTCCTAGGTTTCCAAGTTTTGCCGGATTTATTGTTTAATTGCTTCTGATGCAGTCGCGCTTGGGACATGAGGACCATGGAGTCTCTTTGCCGTGCTTGCAAATATGCTGTGAGTCTATTGCTAAGTTAGCTCAGAAAAATGAATTTTTAAAACTGATTTAGAAATTTTATTGTCAATCAAAATTCCATTGCACACATCTTATACAAATTTCACATTCTGCAATCAACATGCATGTTTTGCCTTCTCTGGCTGTAGAAGTTGCATTAATTGATTGAGATAATAATATTATTCCAAAGAAGATAGGTTGCAAATCAGATATGTTAATTGTATAATTATATTCCCAGAATCTGATTGTTGAATTAGTTTGTTTGATCATGGAATCTAGTATGCCTCTAACATTGTACTTAAACTAGTGGGTTTTTAGTTTTTAGGTGAATTGAGTCTGTTCCATTTGATCTTTCTGTAGTTTTACTTCTTTTAAATTCATTTTCTACTCATCTCTTTCATTTGTATTTTGGATGGGTGCGCAAACCTAGCTGTACCAAATCATAACTTGTGCATCACTAGAGGATATTACCTGAATGGCTCTGGAGAAAAGTTGTTAAATTAATTGTGTAATTACTATCCTGAAGAACAAGTCAAGTGGAATTTGGTCCTTGCTCTGTAGGGTTAGATGCTATAATTATGTTATTTAGGCGTGTTCTTAACTTAGCCGTGGGTTTTTCCCAGAGGAAGATGTACCTTAGAGGCTCGAGGATCAAATAAGGATCCTGTCTACTCCCCTATTTATCCCCCATAACCTGGCATAAAAAAAAAGCAATGTATTTCTTATTAGCGGACACCTCTCTGAAAATAATCAGTGTTACCAGGCAGGGGCAATGATCCCATAGTTTTCTTTGTTAGGTGAGAACTTCTGGAAGGTTTATGGGGACCACAATTGGAGCTATGCTTGAAGAAATCCAAGTCCTGTATCAACACCACCACCAGCCATGCTTCCTTTATCTCTCTAGTGAAGTTATAAAGGTATGTTTTTTCTCTGTTAATATCCCTAATTTTATTTTTATTTTATATTCATTTTTATCAAGATGTTGAGAAGTCAGTGCCACTTGGGCTGTAGATATTTGGCTCTGATCCTTCTTGCGCAAGCTACCTAAAATGTATGATTGAAGTGCTCTTCCAGCAGACAGCATGTCTTCTCACAAGCATTAAGGTATGGGCTGATTGAATGGTGTTTGTTCTTTTTCCTGTTATTTAAATTTGTGAATATGTCAACCTATGCATGTCCTTTTTCTGCAGGAATTCACTACAAGACCAGACATAGCAGATGATTGTTTTCTATTGGCATCAAGGTGCATTCGTTATTGCCCTCAATTATTTATTCCTTCTGCTGTATTTCCAGCTTTAATAGATTGCTCGATGATTGGGATCACAGTACAGCACAGGTATTAGCCTCTTTTTGTATGTTGCTTTGACTCTTCATTCTTCTTGAAGTACCCATATCCAACGCCCAATGTCCGACACATCCGGACATGGGCATTAGAATATGATCTTCCAAGGATCCTCCAAATACATGAAAAAACTTTTAAAAAATAATGAATATATCCGTGTTGGACGCATAGTGGTGTTCAATACGCACACTCGAATATGGGTAACTGCCTGTCTTTATTGCATGAACTTGGTTTTTGGTTTTTCTGTGCATGTGTATTGTTTAAATGTCTCTTGTTGTAGCTGTGCACAAACACACTGTACATCCTTCTTATTGGACCCTTATTGCTCGCATGTATTAGCCTTTACTCAAAGTCCTGTCTGACTAGAATTCAATATCTTTCTTTTGATTTAGAAACGTGGTTTTAAGAGAAACCTTTGTCTTTTGGATATTTGTTCACTTTCTTAATCTTTCTCCAGTATTCAAGATGGAGTTTAATGGTTTTTTTTAATGCAAAAGGAAAATTGTAAAAAATCATCTCTAAGAATTGTACTGGGAAGGAGGATAAATGGGATTTTGAGATGTCTAAAGTAGACCAAATAATTTAACTCACAATACGAAAACACGAGACAAACATGAAGCATGTTTAAATATGATTAATGTGATATATTTAATTTCATTTTTTGTATTTTGATACATTTAATAATTTGTATTGTATGACATACGAAAAAAACATGAGATACAACACGCATACATGAATTGCTAGATTTAGTTCAAAGAAAGGAATTAAGACGTTATTTTGTTGGTAGGCCCAAAATGAGATAACATTCACTTATGATTGAAGGTAATATATGATTTTATTATACATGTTTTAGAAATTTATTGTCACCATATTTTATTTGCAGAGAGGCCTCCAATTCCATTTTGACCTTCTTGTCTGATATCTTTGATCTTGCAAAGTCTAGCAAGGGAGAACAATTTTTATCTATCAGGGATAGTCTCATTATTCCGCGAGGTGCTACCATTACTAGAGTTTTGGTGGCGGCCCTAACAGGAGCACTGCCAAATTCCAGATTAGAAATGGTATCTTCTGCTGCTTAGTTGTATTTTCAGCTTTTTAATCCCATTGGCATTGATACATTAACGATTAGTAGAATAAGTTTAAAATAATTGTCTTGGATTATATTTCACAATGGATTTCATGAGGCCTTTTGCCTTCAGGTAGCATATGCACTTCTAGCATTAACTCGCGCTTATGGCATGCAAGCTCTGGAGTGGGCTAGGGAAAGTGTTTCATTGATCCCCTTGACTGCCGTCAAGGAGGTGGAGCGGTCAAGATTTTTGCAAGCATTGTCGGATGCTGCCTCTGGGGCTGATGTGAATGCCCTGATAGTTTCAGTCGAAGAGTTATCTGATGTTTGTCGTCGTAATCGAACAGTTCAAGAGATTGTTCAGGGAGCTTTAAAGCCACATGAGTTGAAAATGGTCCCTGTATCATAGTGGAAAGACGTAAAAAGTAATATTGGAGGGGCTGTTTTGTTGAGGCCTCGTCTTGTCTATCAGGTAAACCGAATTACTCGATCCCATATTTTGTTTTTGCTGTTTTTATTCGTTCTTCATTTTTGTACCAAATCATCATTTGTCAAGTTTCCACCTCTTTTTAAGGTCAGAGTTGGCAATTTCTTTTTTACACTTACGGGGAGAATGGGTTGTTTGTTGTAATAATGTTGTGTTAGAGATATGGATTCCGAGTGGTCTGGAATGGCATTGGCTTTCAATTTTTGGGGGTGAAATTCTTGGTAGACAGAGTTGTAAGTTTAGTTTGTGATGGGGAAAATACTTTGAAGTTAGTTTCCAGTTGTTACTAGGATGAAGAAGGATTGTTTGGACATGACAATTCATGTATTTGTTTTGTGTTGTGTTGTTTGTGTCATTATTTATCGTAATCGTGTGTGAGGGGTTATATGTTTATAAATTTTGGTACGTTTGTAATTTTTATTATATAGACTTCAACAAATTCATGTATATTTGTTGGTTTCATGTTATTTTTCTCATGCCGTGTCCAAAATTACTAGTTTTTGGTTGCTTTATTTGTGCAATGTGAAGCCTTAGTCTTATTGGGCATTTGAGAGCTAAATAGCTAATTAAAAGGGAGTCATTATTGGAAAGATTTTATGTTTAAAAAGAAAGCAGATAGTAGGGGTAGTCATAGTGAATTTAGGGGAAAAAAACCTTCTACTTAATGCTGTAAGGATAAATTGATGAAATATGTGTTAAAACATATATAACACAATTTAGGACTATTAGCTTATCATTTATAAAATATATAATATTTTAAGTATAATTATAACACATAAAAACATAAATATAATATGGATACATGAATTATTAATATTATATTTTAAAGATTATTGTATGAATCAATTTTTTAAATCTGGTTGGTTTATAAATGTTCTTTTAACTAAAAATCTCTGCCAAAGAAAATGTATTTATTTGCATTACGATTTAATCTCAGGAGTAAAACAGTTGGGAAATGTAAAGCAATCCATGAGCATACGTGGACAGCTTGCGCTGTCACTTTAAATCAAAACTGCATGCAAATGGAACAAAGTAGTCAAAACCTGGAAATATTGTTTTTGGTTTGGTACTAATATATTGGTTTATTCTTTTGGGTTGTTTTTATTTTGAGTATTTTGAATTTATATGGAAAAAATATTTTTAAATATAAAATAAATAAAAGTAAATAAATTTTATATATCAAATATTTTTAAAAAATTTTATTAAATATAAAAAAACCAATATAAATTTAAATAATGAAATTAAAATTTTTTAATAAATATTAAATTTATTATTTATTAAATTTATGATCAATTGCTAGCACGGTGCCAAAAGTTACCGATATGTATTGACTAGTGCGGCTGGTATTGGTAGATGATGACCACCATGATGTGGATGCCAACTTTGCAACAGTACTCAGATCCAAACTGTCAAACTAGAAATGCTTGCATTTTACCCCACAGGACAACTTAAATATATCTCACGGACATTAAGAAGCGCTAAGTAGAGTGAAAAAATAGAAAGATAAAACAAAGTAAAAAAAATAAATATGAACTGTATTTAATAGAAGAAAATAAGAGAGAAAAAAAGAAAGATTTTATATCTATTAATAAAAAAATACTCCAAATTAAAAAGAAAATACGAAAAGAAAAATAAAAAATGTATATTTATAAGATTATTTATTAAATTTTAAGTTCATTTTTTCACCTTATGTTATTGTCGGAAAAATAGTAAAATAATACGTTTTTTATTTTCTTAATCTAATTTTTCCATCATATCAAATAATTTTTCTTTCAAGAAGCACATTAATGAAAAAAATTACACTTTTTTATCTTTCCACTTCTATCTTCTTTCGACTTTTCATATTTCCACTTTTTACTGCATAATACTCCCCGCCACATCATCTGATGTATTTAAGCTAAACAAAGTCATTGATTTGTCCACATTAACTTGCTATCCTAAAGCTTTTAAATGTATTGATGACGAAAATTTTAAATAGAATAATATTCTTAGGCCTCAATTCGAACGTTCTTCTACTCCATGCAATCCCTGACAAAGGAAGCAAGCTGCCAAATTTTTATCTGAAATTTGATACGTTTGTCTTTGGTTGGGTTGTACCTCTACTAGGTGATCCCCTACCTGTTCGCTGTCTACAGGGCTTGTCTACTCATTGGTGTCTTTTCCCTATTTCCACAGCTAGAGCTACTGCCACCTGACAGGGGGATCCTACGCTTCAGTGGACCATTACTGTAGTCATTAAGACATTCAGTGGCGGCCATGGCAATGGCCACGTCTTGAACCTTTTGCCTCTGTAACCCAAGGAAATGGAGCATCTTGTTCTTATAAGATGTATCCCTAATATCCAACATCGTGGTAAAAAAGCTCTTTGCAAACTCAAATGCCATTCTCATTACCAATTCCCTAAGCTTCCATCTAGACATGTATTTCACATTCTTAGGAAAGAATTGGTCATTCAGTTCTTGATTAAGGTCATCCCAATATTGATAAGGCATTTGTCCTTGACAAACTTCTGATGCTACAATAGCTTGGCATCCCCAGCAAGTGACATTGCAAGCATGGCAACCTTGTCTTCCTCAGGTTTTGTGCGCATGCCTCGAAAGTATTGATCAATATCAAATACAAAATTTCTCAAGCTCTTTAGCATTTGTTTGCCTCTCATAGCATCGAGGTTCCGGCACCTTGGCCCTTTTCCTCCCTCCACCAAAATAGAGCCACCCCTGGCCATGGCTACTTGAACCACGCTGACCTCTAAGCTTTCATCTTTTCTATGTGATCAATGTGTTCAATGCATGATATTCCATTGGGACTTCATCTTTTCTCTCTCTATTCTACCTGGCTCCAAAGTCCAGGGTTCACTATTTACTCCCTATTTTCGATGAAACCATTATCTCTAGAGTTCACATGCATAAACATACAATCTTTCTCGGGCTAACATGCTGCCGGTGTTCATCGTCTGATATCTATTCATGATACCTACGATCTTTTGTTTTCATCGTAATACCACACATACTGATTTTTTGGTCATTTTCTCTTTCGCAGCTCATGTCATTATCAGAAAAAGTCACGGTGGTACATAGGACACTTTTGGTGTATTCATACAGGGAACGCTGAACTGAAGCAGCAAATTGATCCTCTCCCTCCTAAGCTATATATATATATATATATATCATAGTTTTAATTGATGTTGCAAAAGTCGTATAACTTGATTGCGTACGTAAATTTTTTGTAAAAATTCACAATATTACATAAGAAATCTTAGTTCTTATTACATCTATTCAAGTAAATTTTACACATTTTAATTTTCCAATACAAAGCTAAAATATTCAATTGGACTCGTTTATAAAAATATTACAAACAGAAGAAGAATCAAGTCAAACCTCCAATACTAAAACAAATTAAGCCGATTTGCCACAAAACCCGTTTCTATTACCCTTACGTGGTGGGTTTCTAATACAAAAAACCTTAAAAAATGGAGAAGCCTTCATTTCTCTACAGCAGACAAAACAGAAATTATAAGCAGAGCAACTCAAATCTTCATTCCATCTGTAAATCCTGTTATAATGTGTAAGTATTCTTCTCAAATTCTTTTAAATCAACTGCTGTTTAACTTCTAAAGTAAATTTTCAACATTTGTTTGCGAAGGTGAATGGTCTCTTATATGTGAATTTCATTTCCAGAAATATGCTTTTCAAGCTTTTCTTCCCTTTTCTCTTCTAATTAGAGATTATATGGGACATTTGATATCTTATTTATGATGAATCGCGGGCTGTAACGGTGTTATGGACCTCATTCCGTACTGTAGCGGCCGATACATCGTGGCCAACGGCCGTCATGGTCGTAGTTCAAAAATACGGTCACAATGCAGCGATTTTGCGGAACGGCAATCTTAAAACCCGTTACGATGTATATAGCCTTTAGTGCTGTTTCAGTTGGTCTCATTCTCATCCATGTAACTTAAATGCATCAATATCTAACTGTTTTGAATTAGCTTAATAAAATGATTAAAATTGCAATTGTGGTTCACTGCTCTTCCTCCTTTAATGCCCAAAACCATGCTTTATCCTGGAACATGTTTCCTGAACTGCCATCTGAGAAGAATATGGAAAGACAGGAAAAATATAAAGACCCAAAAGAGCTGACAATCAGTGTATTTGTATATTTTTGCCTTTAGTAATTGTGTTTAAGCTCTTAATTATATACTTTTATAAATTTTGAGATATTAATAATTTATATTCATAGATTAAATTTATAATTCGTGTATTCATATCATATTTTTATATTCTATTATATTATAATCGTGTCTAAGATTTTTTAATTTTTATTTTAATTTTGATACATTTATAATTTTATTATATAAATTTTAAAAATATATTCGTGTTATATCATATTTTTTTAATTTTATAAATATCATATTTATATAATCATATTAAATATTATAAAAAATATACTTATTTATTTATCTTATATTCATATTATTTTTATATTATATTATATTTATTTTTTATGTCGTATAATCTTATCATGTCACACCAAATCTATACCTTTCAGAGGTAGCTATTTCAACAGTTTTAAAGCGTTTCGAGCCGCAGAAACCTTAGCCGTCCTTGTCCTTCGGAAACTAAAGGTTCATGCCCAGGTAAAAGGCTTGAGTTGTTGATAGATGATTTTCAATCTAAGGCCTTGAAATTTTAAACACATCATGAACATGCACGAAACAGTGTAGGTTCATTTAAACAGGCAATAAAATTAATTTTAAAAAGATTAATTATTATAATAA